>JAWNNJ010001454.1:0-21693 GCA_035045125.1 Hypselothyrea guttata
TTCCAAAGTATAAAACCTAAAAATACCATTTTTTGCTTTTTAGGTTCCCCTATGCGGCAATCAGATCAAGTTTGTTTTAGTTTTTTGATAACTCTTCACATTGGTCTGCTAATTGAAAAACAATTTTGCAACAGTTTTTGGTTTTAATGCTATGATTTTAATGGTAAATATACAGGATTTGGCATGCACGTAGTCTATGGCCTTCTCCATCAATGCTGTGAATTGCATTACGATCGGATAAAAAACAGCGAAGAAAACACAAAATACGTCTGACTGTAGCACCGTCTTTACTGGTTTTAAACAATTTTAACTACAAATTTTTATTAATATACAATTTTATTGTTTATTTTTATACCCTGTAGCCATTGAAAAATGTTTATTATTGTGGTTATTATATACGTTTATTATTGTACGATTACCAAAATTTTTTGTGAATATTTTTTATAAACAGAATTTTAATAAGACGTTCCGGCTTGGTTGTAGGAATATATTATATTTATACTTTTTTATAAAAAAATCTGTAAAACAATAAAAATAATTAAATATATCGAGCCCTTCCTGCGAAAAAAATCGTAATTAACATACATATATTTTGATTTTCGGCTTTTGATGCAATTATGTACATAATTAATCAACTCATCCACACAGAAAAATTATTCATTTAATTCAACTGATTTACTGAGATATCAGCCTGGGCGCGAATGTCGAACGCGTTTCCGCGAAAAAAAACATTCTCTTGTAAAATTTACTTTTGCCGCTTACGATTTTTACGCGGGAAAGGCTCGATATAACCTAATACTGTACAGACAGTAAATTCCCACCACCCAAATTCAAGGATTCTTACTAATTCACGATCAAAAATACCGCGTATGCATTAATTCGAAACATCGATTGGAAACATCGATGTATCGACGATACATCGAGTTCCTAAAAACATCGAAAAACATCGATGCATCGAGCTAACACCATCGTCGATGTTCGATACATCGATGGTTTTTTACATCCCTATTCTGTGTCAGAACAACAACACGAACGGGCGAAATCGGCCAAGTCGTGGGGATTCGGTATAAAATCAATCGTAAATGTCCTTAAATGCTCAGTTTTGGTTTTACTTTGGTGTCCGCTGGTTGTTTGTTTCGCAGGACGCCGCGAGTTCGTTTATTTTGTTGGTCCTAAAAAAAAAAATATAAAAAATATATAAACAACAAAAACCATGCGAAACAAGCTTTAACAAGTAACAATATAAAAACAACTGTGGAAAATTGTAAATTCCGTGTGCTTAAGTTGGCAATTGTTTTGTTTGTTTTAGGCCATATCCTTTATTCCTTTGTTGATTTCACGTGCCCGCATTTGTCAAACATGACAAGCGAAGCGAAACCCTAAGCCCATAACCATAACCTATTTGACCCGGGCCCGTGGATAAAACGGGTCGTCAGCTGCGACAAATCACACACGCACACACACACACACATACTCTCTCACACACACACAGACACACAGGCATAATCATTACCAATTCGTTGACAAAACAAATTTACGCGCCAAGCTTATTATGTATATTTGTAAATTCTGCATATTTCATTTGTTTGATTAAATTTCTGATATTTCCGTTATTACATTCTATATAGGCCCACTTCGCCCACACCTTTTTGACACTGTCACATTTTTTATGGCTTGTCCACTGCTCATGAAGCATTAATTGCCCATTCGTTTTTATATTAGTCCCTCTCAGTGCTCCCCCACTTATATCATTTCATATTAGCAGATTGCCGTACGTAATCATATTATACATTATGCGAGGTCTGCGGCTGAAAGTTGGCTCTGACCTGGTTGTTAACTTATAACTTGGACATTCATGAGACCGCAAAAAGGTTCACATGCTCAACTATGCACAAAGGTATTGAAATGGTCAGCGGTTCATAGAATATTTATTAAATTCATTGAGGTAGCGACTAGCTTCAGCGCTACATCAATTTAAATACTTATTTTGATAGGTCCCTAACCAAAAATAAAACGCAATTATAATTCGGATTGTACTTAATAAATATCTAATTACATTAATTCATGCAGAATATTACACAAAGTAAATAATAATAATAATAATACTATAAACTAACACAGTCTGAAGCCCTCTATAGCTCTGGCTACATTATCGTACTATTGAATTTAATTCTGAACTACCAATTTAAAAAATCTCGCGGGCTAGCGCCCGCAAGACATGACAGTCGGGCAAGCCCGACTGTCTTATACCCTGTACCAAAGATCAGCCTTGCTAGTATTCTATTTAAAATATATTTTGAATCTAATGTATGGCCATTATTCGCGGTAGGTGCATGGCATCCAAAAATTGAAATAAACTTGTTCTGCGTATTGTATACACCTTTAAAAAATTACCAAAACGGCTGCTCTAGCTATTATAGTTGCTGAGATATACGCGTTCAAATGGGTCAATGTATTGTATTTATGGCCATTGTTTGCGGTAGGGGCGTGTTATTAAAAATTTGGAATAAACTTGTTCTGCGTATGGTATGCACCTTTCAAAAATGGCCAAAACGGCTGCTCTAGCTCTTATAGTTGCTGAGATATACGCGTTCAAATTGGTCAATGTATTGTATTTATGGCCATTGTTCGCGGTAGGGACGAGGTATCCAAAATTTGGAATAAACTTGATCTGCGTATGGTATACACCTTTCAAAAATGACCAAAACGGCTGCTCTAGCTCTTATAGTTGCTGAGATCGACGCGTTCATACAGACGGACAGACGGACAGACGGACAGACGGACAGACAGACAAGGCTAAATCAACTCGTCTTGTCCTCCTGATCAAGAATATATATACTTTGTGGGGTCTACCACGCCTCCTTCTGCCTGTTACATACATTCTGACAAAGTTAATAACCCTGTATTTCCCATTTTTCAATGGGTACAGGGTATAAAAATAAATAAAAAGTTTTAATTTGTTGAACATCAAATATAAAATATAGCTATGCTAAAGCTTAATTAATTTGATACCATATTTAAAATCAGAATTTTTATGTAGAATTAAATTAAAACATAATAAATAAAAAAAAATAAAAAATAAAAAAAAAATAAATCAGGTTCCACCGAGATTTGAACTCGGATCGCAGGATTCAGAGTCCTGAGTGCTAACCATTACACCATGGAACCGCGATGATCGCCGCGGCAAAGGTGAAACTACAGTTTCGTTCTACCTCTATCTGCGCGTAGAATTGGTCTAAAAATAAATGCTTGTCGTCGAATCATGGCCAAAAAATGCTTACGGCAACAATATTCGTGTTTATTGTTTTTGGTTGAACTATAAAAAGGTAGAGGTAGATAGAAAGTATTTCGATTTAGAAAATACAAAGTTTTGGAATAATATATTCAAATATAGAATGATTTTAATTTTTAATTTGGAAAATGGAAATTGTAGATATATTTGGTAGTTCCGGGCAACGAAATCGAAATTGTGGCAAAGTAAAGAGGGGAAACCAGCTAATGGCCTTGTCCGGTTGGAAGCATTTAGTTTGTGCGACAAAAAGAGGAAATAATTGTTTGGTAAACATTGACCAATCGTCGACAGAGCCTCAAAGTACATTCCTTTTACCAATTTGCTGTCCACGTTGTTGCTGTTAGCTGCAGCTTGTAAGGAAATTAAAAGGAAATTGCGCTTGTTTTTCCTGGCAAGGCAGCGAGCTGCCAGGGGCAGGGAATGCAAAGAAAGTAGTCCTAGAACGTGCGGCTGAGCAAATTAAAATGCTTTGCGTGGGCTGCTGGCGAACCGTTAAAAATGTTTCAAGTGCCAAAAACAGAAGTAGCAAATAAAAACGCAAAAGCAAAGGCAAAACAACGACGGAAAATAACAAAAAACAATGGGCAAAAACAGCTCCGACACATGTGTCTCAAACAAGAGTCCCTTTAGCGTTTTGTTCCCTTGAGTCGCAGCGGCTCTCACAGTGGGCGAAATATTCAACATAATTTATATAATTTGTATTATTTCCAGCGAGGGGGATTTGATTTTGAGTTTGATGTTTATTATTAAAATTATTCAACGGGTTGAGGTGTGTTTGTTAAATTTGAAAAGAATTTGCTAGACTTTTCAATATTACTTCTGTTTAATTAATGTGAAACTCTCGCTGGCCCAACTCTCGCTGGCCCAACTCCCGCAGGCTCTACTCCCGGTGGCCCTACTTCCGCGGGCTCAACTCTCGCTGGCCCAACTCTCACTTGCCAAACGCGTGTTTGCCAATTCACGCTCGCGGAACTCTCTCTTGCCGAACTCTCGCTGGCCGAGTTCTCGCTGGTCGACTTCCCGCTGATCGAACTCTCGCAGATCCAACTTCCGCTGTCTCAACTCCCGCTAACCCAACTCCCGCCAACCCTACTCCCGCCAGCCAAACTCCCGCAGGCCTTACTCCCTCTTTCCCAACATATGCTGGCCCAACTCTCACTTACCGAACGCGTGCTTGCCAAGCTCGCGCTTGCCGAACTCTCACTTGCCGAAATCTCGCTGGCCGAGCTATCGCTGGTCGATTTTCCATTGACCGAACTGTTGAAGATCCAACTCCCGATGGCCCAACTCTCGCTGATCGACTTCCCGCTGACCGAACTTTCGCAGATCCAACTTCCGCTGCCCCAGCCCCCGCTGGACCAACTCCCGCTGTCCTAACACGCGCTGGCCGAATTCTCACATGCCTAACTTTAGTTGACCGAACTCCAAAATAGATATTGTCATGCAAGTTTATAAAATAAATGAAATAATTTAAGAAAATTTTACCTTAGTCAATTCGCTGGTTTGCCCCACGGTGCGCTGCTTGCCTTATGCATGCGATTTGTTGTTGTGCGCGGCAGCTGAGCTCAGCTGCAACTGTTTTTGTTATGTGGGGCAAGAGCTGTCAGGCGCCAAACGGAAGCTGCTGTTGCTGCTGCTCTTGTTGCTGCTGCTGTTGTTGCTGCTGCTGTTGTTGTTGCTGCTGTTGTTGCTGTTGTTGCTGTTGCTGTTGTTGTTATTCTTACCGTCTCACTCGTACAGCTGTCATATTGTGTGCCATTGTTGTTGTTGCGGTTACTGCTGTGCGTGAGGTCGCTGGCGGCGCTCTTTTGCGGTTAGTTATCATTATTGCCATGGCCCTCGTGAGTATTTTGTTTATTTGTTGTTGTCACATTTGCCTCAACAGCAATTATTCTAACGCAGCAGCAGCAGCATCAGCATCAGCAGCAGACTCTGTTGGCATCCCTTTTGCAGGCGATGAGTGTGTCTGAGCCAAAGTTGCCACTTCAGCTGCTTTCAGAATTCTATTAAATCTTTTTGAAAATATAATATATTATTTTTAATAATTTACGTAATTTAAATCTGGCTTTTTCTGGCAACACTGTTCTCAGCTGCAGCGTTGCCGAATTCTATTTACGTTTATCATAAATTTCCTTTATATATTTATTTATTTTTAATATTTTTAAATTATTATATTTTTCTTATTTAGCTTTTTGAATTATTATTTTTTTTCTATGTTTTTTTTGAAGCTATTTTGCATATATTTACATCCTGTGCTTTAAAAAAGTGCAAAATGGACTATTAGGTTAGTGCAAATGAAAAATAATGTTACATCCAAAAAAAGTAAACCCGAGCTGAGTCAATATCAAATATCCATCTGTATGCCCGTCCGACTACCCATATAAATCTCCGTATATAAATCCGTATAGATCTTACAAACTGTAAGAGCTAGAGACACCATTTTTGGTCTGCAGGTTCTCCTATGTTTTATATTGCAAATCTAGCCTTTTCTGGCAACACTGGTCTGAGCTGCAGCGTTGCCAACTTAGCCGAATTCTATTTACGTTTATCATAAATTTCCTTAATATATTTATTTATTTTGTATAAAATATATTAATTTGATGTTTGTTATTTAGCTTTATGTATTATAATTTAATTGAATTTCTTTGTTTATTTGAAGCTATTTTGAATATATTTACACCCTGTATTTTCTAATATCTATCTGTATGCCTTTCCGACTGTCCGTATAAATACCTAGATCTCCCAAACTGTAAGAGCTAGATACACCATTTTTGCTCTGCAGGTTCTCCTATGTTTTATATTGCAAATCTAGCCTTTTCTGGCAACACTGGTCTGAGCTGCCTTGTTGCGCCTTCCTCGCTCATTTCATTTCGCTTAGCCCTATTCTTTGCGCTGGCAAATTATCATATTATGCCTTTTGTGTTGTCCTTGAATCGAAAACAAAGCGAGCCGCATGAAAAACATTTGCGCATTTCAACGCAATGATCATTTCCTCTTGTATGGCGACAAATGAAACTTACAAAAGTTCTGACGGCAGGGCATGACCGACTGATAGATGCGGCGTAAAAGCCAGCCAAAGCAGAGCTCCAAATATAATAAATATTTAGCATATTTAAATATTTACAGAAGAACAGCATTTGCTATAAATACTTGGCTTATTTTTGGCACATTTTTGCTGCAACAAATTCCGCTTTAACGAAGGTATTCATAATGAATTTCCGCAAACTATAATTATGTTTACATTATTTTCTGCTTATGCCAGATATACTAGACCAAATGCCAAAGGCTCTGAATATGTTGAGAGAGGCATACACGCATCTAGTATATTTTATATTTAATATTCTTCGGCAGGGGCATAAACAAAGTGCGCAGTCAGAGTCTGTCAGTTCTACCGGGTTTTTGTGTTGGGTTTGTTGCCGTTTGCCTTTGCCGTTTGCCTTTGCCTGTGGTTTCTCAGCGTATTAACATAAAGAAAGCATTTCGTTGCCTTTGCACTAAAGAAATTTGTAGTCGTAAAAGTGTCAGTATGATGCCCTATGCTCCAATGGGCTACCTTAAAAAACAGACCCGCATTATGGCAAGTTATGGCTAGGCTTTGCCATTGTCTGTCTCTCTGGCTGCCTGTGTGTCTGTGTGTCTGTGCGTGCCCCATAAAGAATACCAGGCTAACATTTACCTTACTTTTTTATATTTACACACGCACACACACACACGCACACGTTTACTTGCAATTGTATATGTATTTGTTTGTTGTGCAGAGCAGGCAAAGCCAAATAGACGTCAGCCACTTGGCGACCCTAAAGCAAATGAACAGCTCACTTTCATTACAAATTCCGACAGCAAACACACACACACATACACTTGCATGTGTGTAAACACATCGATATACACACACACACACACACACACACACAGTTTAGTGCTTATAACTGCAGACAAAGTTAGTCAGCTCGCATTACAAGCAGCGACGGCAGCAGGACACTTACACTCACACACTCTCAGTTTCTCTGTCTCACTCTGCCCCCCTCTCTCTGCGTCTCACACACACTAACTCAAGCTAAGCGCACAAAAGTGCGACAAAAACCAAAATGGCGCCATCAATGGCAGCAACAGCATCTGCAAAAGCTAAAGACCCTAAGCAAGCAAAGGAAGCCAAAAAAATTATTGACTCACAGCGAAATGAGCCAAAGGATAATTTTATTTTACTGCTCGAGTTGTGTGTTTTCTTCTCGCCTTCACTTTTCACATTATCTGCAGTTTCCTGCAAAACTTGCGCTGTTGACAGTGCAATTAAAAATTTAAATACTTAGTTATCTTATGCATTATTTAGCTCCCTCTTTTTAAACTCAACCTATTTGAAACTGTATTTTAAATTTTATTTTATTTTATTTTTATTTTACCTTTTGATTATAGCACAAAAAAAAAACAGATTTATTGTACACTCAGAAAAAAGCTTTTAAAAGGCTCATTAAACTTCGACATCTCTCGATTCAAGTACCAAACCTCTTAATTTTTCTCTCAGTGCACCTCACACTAAAGACGATATGCTTCGCTCAAACCGAGTATTTTTAAAGAATTGATGATCCTAAGTTTTCTCTACTGCTGGCTAAAATTTGTCAAACCTCAGCTGTCTCTTGCGGGCTCAGACAGCACCGAACGGTGTATTTTTTATTGATTGGAAATAATGTCGCGACCTAGAAGATTTATTGTTTCCCTATTTGACCTATAACTATGGTCCTAGTTGTGGCTGCTGTTGTGTTGAAGATTTAAGGTTGATATAAAATTTAAAAAAAAAAAACAACTAAAACAAACTGAAAATGCACAAAATTCTTCAATTTTTAAACATTTTAAAAAGAATTATAACTCGATGCAGATTAAAGAAAATTAATTAAAATAATGTAGAAATTTATAAAAAAAAAACTGAGAGTTAAAGATTTGATATATATTTGTTTTAATTAATTTTATTTTCAATAAATTGTTTTAAAATAAATTATATATATTTACTGTATTCTTAGATATTAGAGATCTCAACCGAATAAAAAATATATGCATAGACAGAATACAATTTTCTTCATATTTAACTAAGCTTCTCACTTTAGACCTCACATACATACATACAAACATAATAACTTTTGTGTGTATTTACACATATTGTTGTTTGTGTATATTTGCTATTGTCATTTTTTATGAGGCTGCAGTCAGCACTTTTGCAATAGGGGACAGATACGGCCACCTTTGCTACCTGTTATCAGGAACCCCATGATGCCTAAGGACATTTCAATACAGGCATGTTTGTGGCAGCAACAACAACAATATTTATTTAACTGTTTTGCTGTTGCCTTCGGCTGTGCTTAAAGCCCATGATTGGCAATTGTCAGCTGGAAATAAACACACATACATGTATTTACAATGCTTTACTGCCACTTGGGGAATATTGCATATATGTAAAAGTTGTAGTCATTTTCCCTCTCTCATTCTCCCTCTCTCCCTCTCTCCCTCTCTCTCTTTGCCTATTGCGCTGTGCTCTTCTCACTGACAGCTGTTATTGTTATGGCTTTGGCTAATACCCTTGCCATTGTTGTTGCTGTATTTTGCCTTCTGCTCGACTGACCTTAGAAAAGTCATTTAGCACTTGCATTGGAAATGTCGTTTAGCTGCTGTGAATAGTGACTTTGATGCTCTCGCCGAATGGCTGAATGGCTGAATGTATGGCTCTAATGGCGGTTACAATGCCATTACATTATAAGCCATCTGTGAAAGCAGCGCAGAGCATTATAGCGCTCTTGCATAATATTTCCACTGTACGATGATTTGCGCGCCTTGCTCTTGGCCTAAAGTTTTACATTTGAATTTCTTGGCAGGCAAAAACTGTTGCCAGATATTGCTTTTATACATTTTGTTTTGTGTTTTTGGTTTTTTTTTTTTCTTTTCATGTCTCATTTTCCATTTTGCATTTTTCCTTTTGTTTTGGCAGTGAGCTTTAATCTAAGCAGAGCCAATTTCCCTGCAGCCTCAGCTCTTGGCAAAACTGTCGAAATTCATTGCACGCCCACTCATAACTTCGCCCTCTTCTCTCCCAGAATACCCAAATATGTTTTTCCTTTTCCCTTACTGATATTTTCTGTATTTTGTGTGCTACACGCTTTTAACATTTGCTGTTTTGAAGCAAAAGTTTTACATATTTGAGGCACACTTAGCCAGCTTCAACAAGCGTATTTATGCATGAAATATGCCAAAACTTTTTTAATAAATTTCGAATATCACAAGCAAACGCAACGGTAACAGTGCAACATGATTTAATTGAATATAATTGCAACGAACAATTCCGAAAACTCAACTTGCAATTCCAACAAATTGTATAACCGTATAACAAAATGTGGTCACCCGAATCGGAGATAAATTCCATTGCCATGGTCACCTCAATGCGGCATTCGCAGTCCTCTTCTTCAGGTGAGTGTGTATTCGACTATTTGTGGCCTGAATGTATCAAAATGCAAGATGAAAATCGTAAAATTTAACTAAATTTATGCTGCGCCTGCTCTTGTCTTGCGGCTAAGGCGGCATAAACGGGGCGTATGCGCAATATTGCTTTCTCTCTTTTCCATTTTCATTTTCATTTACGGTTGCAGTTGCAATGGCTGCTTCCCAAGTGTTTGCGCTTCCGGCGCTGACCTGATTGATTTGTTGCCTTGAACTTTTCGCGCACGATTAGAGAGAGCAATGCCAGAAAAAAAGCCTTGACTCAAGTGCAATCTTTTGGCTGTCGCGCCTTACACTCTACACTCGGAGAAAAATGCCACACAATTACATACAAATTCGCAGGCCTACGTAATATGCATACAGCCAAAACGCTTCTATAATCTATACATACATACATACATATTTGGCATGGCAATGACATAATACCCGGCAAGTTCAAACTCATATGCTAATGGCCAGCAAACTGCCGTTATGCACGTAATGGCAAATATTCTAACTACTTCTTGGACAGGCTCATACTAACATGCACATATGTATGTATGTATGTATGTATGTATGTATGTATGTATCGAACGAGACCAGTGTTGGCAAATCGGCTGCTTTCCCGTCAAATTTTAAAACAAAATCTTGCTAGAAAAAAATTGTAATGAAATTAAAATTATAATTCTTGACTTTTTTAGTGCCCTGTAAAAACAGGGTTCATAATTTTGTGCGTATGTATGTACAATATATACGATATATATTCTTGATCGAGACGACGAGCTGAGTCGATATTGCCCTGTCCGTCCGTCCATCTGTATAAACCAGTGGTACCCAAATGGAGAGGCTCTCCGCATAAGCAAGAGCTCGCCCCTTATGTTTAAGAGCAGCGAGAGCTATGGAGTGGGCACTTCTGGTATAAACGCTGAGCTGTTGGCTTTCTGAGCAAGAGCTATATGAAACGTCCGCTCATTTCGCAGATGACTCATTGTTACAGTTATAGTTACAGTTGAACTGACACGCACCCACTAAACTTCTGCACCACACGTCCGCATTCTCCGACACCAGTCACTGCTCTGATAACGAGAACTGCACGCAGCAGCTTTTATAGTGCAAGCAGCCTGCGCTCTCACTCCCTCGATCGAGCTTTGAACGAAGGAGAGCGCACGCATACATATGCATCAAGCGCAGCTTACTGCGCTGCTCTCTAAGCAAAAGCTCAAGTACCGATACATTGCGTGTGAGTGTGTATGTGTCTAATAGAGTGCAGCAGAGGTGCCCACTCCAAAGCTCTCGCTGCTCTTTAGCATATGGGGAGAGCTCTGGCTTATGGGGAGAGCCTCTCCGTTTGGGCACCACTGGAGTACAGATTGGGATTACAGTTACCTTCTGACAGTGAGAGGCTGACAGCGCTGCCAATTTGAGCGGTTTGAGAATTTTATATGTATGTTTGCTGATCATAAATGTGTTTAGTAAATGTATAATTATTTGTTATAATTCTACAACTATCATAAAAGGGTTTAGTAAATTTATACTTATTTGATATAAATCTACAACTATTCTATTATACACCAATGGGAACAATTGCTTTAGCTTTACGTTGCTCTGAATTTATTTATTTATTTATTTATTTAAAGTCGACTAAGGTCAGTCGACCAAGAGAAATTAAATTACAAATTAAAATTAAAAATAATAAAATTAAAATTAAAATTTAATTTAAAAATACAAGATAAGAAAAGAAAATTGCCTAACGATCGGATAGCAAACAGAGCATGCTTCTGTCGGTGGCGTCCTACTGTTGCTTTACCAACTCTCCGTTTGGAATAGCAATTTGTTATCTCTAATAAATGAACGATTTATAGTTTTAAATTTTTCCTTTTTATTTGAAAAGTCAATTATGTGGATAACTGTTGGCATATTTGGCTAATGAAATGTTAACTATTGCATGTCCTGCACACAAAATCAGCACATAAAATGCTATACTGCATTCGTTGCAATATTCACGCAACTTCAATTCCAAATGCCAAAGTGTTGCCGCCTCGTTCGTGCAAATTTGTTTATGCGAATTCGCATTGTGTTGTACAAGTATGTATGTGTGTGTGGGTATGCGGGTATTTGTGTGTGAAAATGGTAGCCATTTAACTACCGGCCACGTTCATTTTTTGGCCATTAATTGCCAGAGCCGGAGCTGGCATTGCAGGCGGATGCCAAATGTTTTCGGGCCAACTTTTTGTCGAGTTTGTTGCAATTGCAATGCAAACACCAACACCAACGCAAATACAAACACACACACACACACGCACACACACAGCATAGTGTGTGGGCATTGTGGTAACGGTAACACCGTATCGCAACGTAACCTAACGTAACGGTTTTGTACGCTTGCCAAAAGTGCAACATTAATACTTTGGGCATTATGGCTTTAACCCAATTTAAGTTTGCACTTTATGCGATTAAAGTTTGTGGTTTGATTGTGTGGGAGTTGGCATTAGGCTTGCAAATTGGATTTGTGGCTTACCGCTAGTCCAGCCAGCATATTGTCCATTAAATAGAGCGCATAGTTGGCAGCAAAAATCATTTAGCAAGGACGCTGCAAACAATGGCTAAAACTGTGATTATATGCAGGCCTCGACTGGCTTTAAATTAATGAATAAATAATTACAATTTATGCATTTCGTATGGGTGTGAATGTGAATGTATTTGCAAGTTTGTGTGAATTTCTCTCTGTGTGTGTGTGTGTGTGTGCGTTGCGCAAACATTCCCCAATGGCAACTAGGTTAAGCCTCGACGCCATTGTTGCCATTAAACATGGCACAAAAGCCAAACAGGGGACCCACAGAGAGCGATAAGGGCAGGGAGGGCAGAGCTGCAGTGGCATTAAATTTATAGCGCAGAGTAATCTGCAATACATATTCATTTTCATTTTGGCTGCAATTGTTACGTGTTATTCAACTGCGTATATATTGCATAGTGCTTTGCGCATAAATAGAACAGATTATCTGTGCATTTGCTGCGAAATTACCTTTAAATCTACATTTAATTGGGCGCAAATTCTAGCCATATTCGATGGCCAATTAGTAAAATCAAATGGTTTTATACCTTTCACAATTTATGTGGCACAGCTGGCCATTTGCATTTATTGAAATTGCAAGAATCTGTATAAAAATAATAAATATATACACAAAAAATAATCTGCATAAAAGATCAACCAGTGATATAACGTGCACGGAAGTCCATCAAATAAAATAAAAAATACATTTTGGCAATTTTAAATAACAAGCGAGTGTTCGGCCAGCGAGAGTTCGACCAACGAGAGTTAATCAGCGAGAGTTGGACCAACGAAATTTGGGTCTTCGAGAGTTGGGCTAATGATAGTTTGGCCAGCGAGAGTTTGCCCAGCAAGAGTTGGGCTAGCAAGAGCTGGGCTAGCGAGAGCTGGGCTAGCGAGAGCTGGGCTAGCGAGAGCTGGGCTAGCGAGAGCTGAGCAAGCGATGTTGCGCAAAATAAATAAATTTAATAATATTAATGTTTCCATGCTATTATCTATTATGTCTAGAATTTCTAGTTTTAATTATGAAATATTACTTTTTATGCAACCAAATGAAATACGAATTTTCTCTGCAAATATGAAAACTATCAATTATAATTATTATCGAATGTGTCCAAAAATAAACCAAATTCCATGTTAAAGCATTCAGCTTGCCACATGCGATTGTACAGGAATCCGAACCCACATGCCACAAACATGTGCGTGCAACACACAATTGCCAAACATTGTCAAAGCGCGTGGCAGGATGGCAGAGGTACAGCAAAACGCATAGTATGTGCCACAAAATGCAACAGCTGCTGTCTCTGTGGCTGCCACAAATGCTGCTGCAGGTTGCACAGGACATGACACAAAAGGACACAGGAAGAGAATGCCAACAGCAACAGCATCTGCTGTCTGAGTTGCTTTGCCTGCTAACAAATGTTTGGTATGACATTGTCGTCGATGTCATCATCTCTATGCACATGCATATCATCGTCATCATCTTTATCCACTTGCACATCATCATCGCCATCATTATCCTCGTATGTCTACGCTTTGGCATCGTTTGCTGGCAATTGCCAGTCTCAATTTGCTCAAATCTCTGACTGTTGCTGTCACATTTAACCCCAAAGTATATGAGAGCATGGGCGTATGCAAGGGGGGAAGTGAGAGGGTGTATGACGTTTGATGACTGCAATAATTTTACTCACGTGTCTTGTGTTCTCTAAAAAAGAATCTGACAACAGCGTTATATGAGAGCTTAATATTTGGATGCTATAGCTGATTTTGTTTTAAAGCTAAGTGCCATATATTTTAAAATATATGTTAGATTGGATAGAACGCCATAGCACGATAAAGCGAGTTAGCAGCAAAAGATCTGTAAAGAAGAACAACATAACAACAAGTGTAAATTAGCAGCAGCAAATAACAGCAGAACACAACAGCAGAAAATAACAGCAGATAATAACAGTAACAGCAGCTCAACAGCCGATATTTTCAATCGAATCTAGCAGAGTGAGAGCAACACTAGCAGAGAGAGCAACTAGAGCAGAGAGCAGCAGAGTTAGAGAGCGGCAGTCGAAGCATGCAGAGGTAGAAAAGCAGTGAAAAAGAAAAGGAGTAGGAAAAAATGAAGAACTCAGTTGATAATTGCGCAATTATCATATCTCTATTACTTGCTCTAGACTTACACGTTAAAGTTACTTTATAAAGTTTTTGTTTTGTTAACGCCTACACAGAAATTCAACACTCCGTTTTTCATTTTCATTTCGTAGAAAGCCATTTCATATGCAAAAGTTTTAACACGAAATAAGTTAAATCTTCATGAAGCAACTTCAACGTGTAAATCCGTAATTGCATTTCAATTTATGTAGATCTGCTGCTGAGTCCTTCTGTTTTCTTTCATATTCTTGAAAAAGAAATTGCTTTTTACGAAAATTTTTAATGACAAAACTGGCAGTATATTTTGCATTAACAACGCAAAAGTTTTGCTAGAAATGAGCTACGCTTTTTCTAATTTTCTATCACTTATTCAACTGTTTTCTTATTCACGTTTTTGCCGAGATTTATCAAAGTGCTGCCTGCTTATGTCTAAACAGCCTGCAACTGGCAGCAGACGCAGCACTCATAATTCAGCTACAGATTTATTCTAAATTGCGAAAACCAAACAGCAGCCAGAAGAGGGGTTGGCATAGACGAGGGCAGCTTTGGGGGCCAGCGGGGTTAAAAGAAGCAGTTAGCTCTATGTCTGGAGGACACTTGGGAGAACGAGAACCAACAGCACTTATACAGCGCACTGATGAGAGCGCGCCGTATGACTTTGGCGTTTATGTTTGTTTCTCTGTCTCAGTGTGTTTGCGTGTGCCCACATTGCGTATACGTAATTTGCAGAGGCTGTTGCCAAAGTGGCATTTAAATTTATGCCGCCACTTGTGGCAAGTGAGGCAAGTGGCGCACTTCTTATTTAAAATTTAATATTCAAATATTTCATGTTGATATTTGTTTGTCGCAGTGTGTGTCTGCTACAGATTCGCAAAATAAATTATTGTGAAAAGCGAAGGATGCAGAATGAGACAGAGACTGAGAGAGCGATAAATAAAACGCACAATATTCCATACAGTTTACGCAGTTATTGCACTTGCCTGTTATGAAATAAAGGAAGGAATTTCCAGCTGGTTCGATGCGCACAGCCAATGGCTTCACAAGCTGGCAATTTTATCATTTTTCACTTTGATAAGCAAACACAATGGCCGCAAAAGAATGGATAAAGGACAAACCTCAACCAGGCTACGGTTTTCGGTGGCATTGTTCTGCACGAGTTAATCGCAGCCGACAAACACCCTTGCCTACTTTCACAAACTGACGTTCGAATGTCATTCAAATTGAGATTTTCAGCCTCGTGCTCGACGCTTTAACAATCGATAAAAAAAAGGATACAGCTAACAAAAGACATAGATACAATAGCCAACCGTAGCATAAATAATGACTGTCAGGTTCACTGAAAAAGGCAAAGCCAAACAATCAACAGCAAAATTGCTGCTATACCCTGTAATAACGTAGGGCATATAAATAATATTTTTATTAAAAAACAATTTAAAACACATAACTGAAGTTTTTAGAAAGCCGAAAGAAATCTAAATCTGTAAAAAAGATATTCGATTCAATTTCTTTAAAGAATAATAATATTAAAGGCGCCTAACGCTAGGCAAATTTCTACTCTCAGAATATTTGTAGTAATATTATTGTGTGAAATTTAAATCTAAACGGGTTTGTAAACTTCGAATTTAAGCTCAGTTAGTTCTTTAGGATTTTAAAGAGTAACAACTTGTCTACAGAGACTTAGTTTCAGTGCAATTATTCTGCTTACCTTGGGCAAACTCGACGACAAAGCGCTTTAAAAATTAATAGCAAAATGATGACAAAGAGGAGCTCCAATAATGCCAGCCAGCCTATTAGGCTCAACCAAGTTTTTCCTTCATTCTTTTTTCCTTTTTCGTATTTTTTGCCTTCCCCTTGGTGCACTTAACTGCTGGCAAACATTTGCCCAGCTCTTGGCCAACTTTAGCGTTTGTTGTTGTTAATGAGTGAGCAAATAATGTCCGCTACTTATGCCAGCACAGTGAATTTGTAGCATAAAAGTTGCATGGGAAAGTGGGGCTACTGTGTCTATTCAGATTCCAATTACCTTTGACTTGTTTGCCAAAATTAAATTTGTAATTTAAATAATTGCTGCTGCTCTCTACTGCATCGAATACAACCGCATGGCCAAATTGCAATTAGAGCCTGAGGATGCAGCGATGGGCAATGAACAAATATTGCTTCAGGCATGTGTTAAGCTGAAGGGATTTGCACATTTTGGCAACAGTTCTGATATGATTCTACTGATCTTTGGCATACAAATCGGTTGGCCAGGTAACCACGGTCAAGGAAAGCGCTTGCCATTTTCAATACTCAAATTATGTTATAGGCACACTGTTGGTGAGTAAATGTGGGCCTTCTCTGCCAATTAAAAAAGTTAATCCTAATAGCTACGCTTTGAGGTAACTGCATTTAAGAATTTAAATCTATTAAACAAATTTATATACTCATTCAAAGATTTAAATCGTAGTTCCTACATTTCTTGTTCAAAATAATTAAAATTAATTATATAGCGTGTTTTTGTTAAACCCACGTCACATATGAATTAAATGGCGCCCAACGTGGGATCTCACGCTAATGTCAATGGTCAATGCAACACAAAATAGTATGAAAAATATAGAAGCAACTTAGCTCATTTGTTAAGAATCAACAAATAACGCCTAATATCATAATATAAATATACAATATAGTAGGATGCTACGCTTATTCTTCTACAAAAATGCAGCTATATATTTTCAATGTTCCCTTGCAATATTTTTTAACTTCTAACGCATTTGCTCTTGGCATTTATCATTCACAGCATTGTTGTAGGCGTTGATATAGCTGTTGTTGCTCTTGTTATTGTGATTCTTGATGTTGTTGCTGTTGTATCTGTAACCACGTGTTAGCCTTCAAAAGGCATTTTCATTAAGCGACCTTCGCTTTTCACCTTCTACAACTTCGCCCAATTGCTTTCGCTTTTCGACTTTCGACGTTTGTTTAATTAAAAGCGATTAGTAATTCCCGTTAGGCAATCAAGTGAAAGTTCTTATACAGGCAGGAGCAGCTCCTGCGCTTAACATGCAATCCAAATGCTTTAATTATACGTAAGCAAAATTTATTCAACATTGAAACTTGCCTTTCATTGTTTGACTTTACTATTTTTCAGCGTTTTCAATTCAGTTTCGAAAATCAACGAAATCCAAACGGAAGTTGTACATTTCGCGTGAAATATTGAAAAAAAAAGCAAACAGAATGAGAGAAACTAAAAAATAGGAGCAGCGTTAGAATGAAATTGGTAACGAAATGAATTCGTTTTCGAATGTCAGACACGCAAACCTAACATTGCGCCGTACCCCAGGTCGTATACGTATTCTCGCACTCATACCGATGCGCAGAAGGCTACTCGAAATCGCATTCGTATTCGCATTTGTGTCCCTAACGATGCCACACTGTGTCTAGCACTAGCATTTGTATTAGTTTTACATGCCGTGTTACCAGCATGTGGGCTTTGCCAGCAGCAGATCCATCCATTTTGTTCGTTTTTGTGGCTTAAGCTGGCATGTGGTTGGCTGTGTGGGTTACCCATATAGAAGGTTCTGCTGAAATAGAGACGAAGCAACTGAGGCAGAGCAATAGCAAAACGAGCTAGTGAATAGCTGTTGAGCTTACTGCTAGTCGGTGGTTTCTAAAAGTAGACTTGGTTAACTGATTGCTACCAGGTTAAACCAACAGTAGTCTTAGGAGCTCTGATTTCTACACAGATTCATACAGGGATTGTTAGGACCTTTAAAAAATTATAATAAACAATTTAAGTTAAGATTTATTGCGCTGAATCTACGTTTATGAAAGCAAATGAAACTTTTTTAAAATAAACTTATAAAAGTTTGTAATATCAAAATAAGCTTTTTGCAAGTAACAAAATATAACATTTTTGTTTAACTTTTGCTGCTTAATAGCGCATAATAATACTCAAAAATTCAAACAACTATTAATTTGAGCTGCTCTTTAGAAAATATATTTTTATTTGTATATAGTATTTTTGAAACTTCACTAAGCCTAGCTGCTATAGTTATATTTGAACTTTGGCTTGGCTTGGCACCCACTTAACTTTGACTGCTGGCAACGGGTGAACAAATACTGAAATGCAGAAAAAACCACAAAAACGAAAACTTTTGCGTTGTTATGCAGGCCACGCGACCTCCGCAGCCAGGCAGGGAGGGGCAGAGGCGTCCTAGTAGGGAGCACTGGGGGGATGATTACAAGCGTTTGAGCAGCCCCAGGAAGTCAATGCCGTGAGCCGTAATGTTAACTACTCACAACAAGCTAGAATAGGATGTGGATAGGAGAAGTCAGAGGGAAGTCTGGAAGGTGGGGCAAAGGATTCATTTGATGGCAGTGAAGCGATAAGCTCTCGCAGGGCGCCGACTGTGCGTTGTGTCCTTTGGCTTGAGTAAAGTCATAAAAATTGAAATATAATTGATTGGCGTTGTTGTCGAAGTTTCAGCAAGTGGGCGTGCATAGGGGCGGGGACATGGCATTGACGTAGTCGCCTGACTAAATTAGTTGAATTGTAATTTTAGACACCATAAAGCTGATTTTTATTTGCCTAGGCTCTGATGGATGAGCATGCCATGAGCTGGATGATGACATGAAAATACAAATACAAAAATACAAAAATAACAAAATAGAAACCAGGAAATGAAAACAGAAGTTTCGAATTACACAGCGAAACTTTGCACATTCCAGTCAATTAGTCGCAAGGCACCAACAACTTGAGTGAAATTATAGTGAAATTTGTCTTAAAATATTGCTGACATACTTATTAAAATATAACTATTAAATAAGGTATTTTGGCAGTTTATTTAATGTTTTTATTTAGACAATTTTTAAAACAATCCTAATTGAATTTCACTGATTTCTTTTGCGTTTTCTTTGCTCTCTTCAGGCATCTCATCGTTGTCCAGTTCCGGCGACCCGGAGCGTTTGCCGGAGCTGCCGCCGGGGGACGAGCAGCGCTTGCAACGTGCCGCATTGCATCTGCAACAGAAGTTGATACTGCGCGAATGGCTGCGAGAGAACCGCATGCAACATCATTACCAGCGTCTGCTGGCTGTTGAAGTCGCCTCGCTGGAGGACGTGTATTGGCTGGAGGATTCACGTGCCAGCAAGATACTCGGCAAGGACTGGCAACTGTGGTCGACGGCACGTCAGAGCTTGCCCACATCGAAGGCACAGCTGGACGCACTGAAGGCGCAGCTGTGGTCCACGGTGGTCAAGTCTAGTCAGCACCAGGACGCCTGGACATGGGGTGGCATGCTGGTGGTGTCCGTCTCTGTTGCTGGTCTGGTCACGCTCGCTGCCATGACACAACCCTCGCTGGCCCCCGAGGCACGTCACTCGCTGCTGCAGTATGTGACCGGCAAGTATTTGCTGCCGGCCAATTGTAAGGTGCACTGGGAGTGGAAGGATCCGGTGCGTGTCGGTGGCACCATGTGCTTTGTGGTGCGCTTCTTTCAGCGCAACGGACAGCCTTATCCCATCTGTGATACGGATCAGTTCTTCGTGGAGGTCATCGAGGGCACTCGCAAGGTGATCACCATCTGTGAGCTGGGCTCCTCCACAGATCCCAATAATGCCAACATCGCCAAGGTCAAGTTTACCGTACGCACAGCTGGCCAATACAAGATCTCAGTGCTGATCGGCGCCAGTCACATCGCCGGCTCCCCTTTCCTGCGCACCTTTCTGCCCGGCACCATCGACTCGCGTCGTTCCAGATTCATGCGACCTAGCCATGCGATCGTCTGCTGTGCCGGCGCCACCAGCTTGTTGCACATTGAGCCCAGGGATGAGTTCGGCAATGCCTGCCACTTCGAGCAGCCCGAAGAAGCAGTTGAGGTAAGCATTACTTAAAGAAAATTGAATGTTTAAATACTTCACGTATCTGCATACAGGGTTACTCGGCGACCGTATACGACCTGGACAATAATGTCATTGAGAAGCTGCAACATACCGTCACCTTCACCTACGATCGCCTCAATTCCCGCGTCTCAGTTAATCTGCTCTTTCCGGATCCCATTTGCCTGCGCGTCACCATCAGCTTTCGGAACCAGCAGCTGCCCAATGGCATCATCGATATCATTGTGCTCAGCCGTAAGTATACTAAAAAAGTAATCATTTAATTCATTATTTGTTTTTAATTTTCCTACCTACCTCAACAGTTAGCGATACCACGCTGGTGCACAAATATGCCGCCTCTCCTAAACTCAACATTTCCTTTGATTGCAAGCTGTTGGCCATCGCTGGCGCCTCTAAGAACAAGCCACGAAGTGTCTCTTGCATTGTGGGCCCCAAGCAGGTGAGTGCCGCGCTTTAAATTGATAACTGCACTTAATGTTAAGACTTAGAACTCGCGGCATTTGCAGATCGTCATCAAGGAGAAGTTCCTGCGCGTATTTCCCAAACGTATTGCCACTTTTCGTTTGCGTCCATCGACCAAGTTCGATTTTATGTCGGAGCGTGCAACCCAGCAGCACGGATCGGTGTTCATTCTCGATGACGGTGCTCAGCCGTGCGTTGAGCTGGCGTGGAGACTACGTCAACATTATTGCTGCAACTTCTGTGCTCTTTATGCTGAAGAATATTGGAGGTGCGGAGACGTTCAAGGATAAGCAGGATTTTCTTTACCATGAGGTGCGCAGATATCATGCCAGCTACTATCACGAGAAGATGGCTGTGAAGGTGAATCGCGAGAAGATACTGGAGAGCAGCATGAAGGCCACCAAGGGCTTCTCAGTGTCCGACTGGTGCAGCAACTTCGAGGTTACCTTTCAGGGTGAGCAGGGCATCGACTGGGGTGGTCTGCGTCGCGAATGGTTCGAGCTCCGTATCCATCTCCCTATTCGACTCGAATAGTGGACTCTTCACCCACATTCCATGACAAGCAGCAGGCGCTGGCGTAAATCCCAATCCCAACAGACCGGCACATCTCAAGCTGAAGCACTTTGAATTTGCCGGCAAGATCAACTGGAAAATGCCTCTTTGAGAGCGCGCTGGGAGGCACCTCTGGTAGGGATTGGTTCGCGCTCGTTTTAGTCGATCTTTTCTGGCCCAGCTCATAGGCCTGCGAGTGCACTACAAGGTAAGCAAAAAGTAGCAAATGAATCGTGTACAGTTGTTAATTGCTTTCTCTATATTTGCTTGCAGTACTTTGAGCAGGATGATCCGGATTTGTATCTGTCGAAAATCAAGTATATATTGGAGACGAATCTGGATTCTGTGGATGCGCTGGAGCTCT
>JAWNNJ010001455.1:0-10327 GCA_035045125.1 Hypselothyrea guttata
TATGCCATAAAATGTATAAATTGAGTTTGTTCAATCCAGATGAATACTATATGAATTCTCGATGTTGAAAATACTTGAATATTATGTAAATTCAAAGTATATATCATAAATAAGCCAATATAGAAGCAGACTTTTGATATTCATTCAGCTTTCGTTTCGTGTTATATAAGCAAACAAAAATTTATTAAATTGTGTATCAAATGAAACAAACAAATTAAAAATTAATTAAATAATTGCAGTTGTATTTGAAAATTAATTGAAAATTGGAAAGTTTCGTTTTATATATACATACATACGTTAGTCAAACTGAATAAAATAAAACATTAAAGCATTAATATCGAATAATTACGCTGACTTTATCTAGTTATTAAATTTAAAATGGTTAAGTAAATCTATCGGCTAAGCTTTTACAATCGTTAAACACACTTAGGCCCATCTCAAAACTATTTAATTCAATAAATCCAACTGACTTTGCTTGCCACACATAATTGCAGCTTGTGGCAAGTGTGGTGCACTTGCCACAGCAAATGGCGCTTGCGTGTTGAAAGTGTTTGGCTTCTTCCTTGTTGCACACGAGTTTGCCAACAAAATGAAATTGTTTTCAATTTTTAATTCTGTTTTCCCACTTGCGCTTCGCTGCAATTAAGTTATGAAATATTTTGTGCAAAGCGCTGACTAAGCTCATTAGCCAAATGATGGCAAGCTGGCAAGCTGACTGCATATCTATGGATAAATGCAAACATATCTATGTGCAGACTTGTGCACACAGCTTAAATTTCCTCTAGGAAAAGCCAACTGCAGCCAGGGCAAACCAGACAACCGCACCCCTGCCCTGAGGCCGATGGGAAGACAGCTCCCGCCATGGAACGGGAACCGCAATGTCACAATCTGACACACACACATGCCCAGCCAGCCATTAGGCCATGGAGTTTATCAGTTAACAGCAAACTGCAAACAGCAGACAGTAAACAGCAACAGCTACTACGTTATTTCACAGTTTCCTTCCAGCCTGTCTCCTGCTGCATCCCGAGTCCCTGCCCCTCCCATTGCATCCTGACACCGCACAGCCAGAGGAAGCCAACGAATTCAAATGAAACTGTCAGCAGCAGCAAAATATATACTTTATACATATTATATACCCTGCAGATGCGTAGCCTTAACGGCTAGTTTAAGACAAGTTGCATTTGCCAAAGAGCACAAGTTGAGCCAATTCTGAACTGAAAGCCCCTATGATTGAAATTAAGACATTAATTAGAATTTATCAATACATACAGCACACAACGGAGAAGAAATCATTTAGAGGAGAAGAACGCATTCAGCGCATAAGAAGGTTCAGAGGATAAATAAGAACCCCGCGGCGCAAATTGCCATTCGGCAAGGGTGCATTACTTTGTAATCGATGTATTCTCCACTATACATTCTGCTCTGCGCCGTTGGGAATAAAGCATTGAGAGTAGAGGAGAGCATTTAGAGAAGAAGAAATCATTTAGAGAACAGAGCTTTCGAAAGAGAAAATTCTGAGCATTCTAAACAGAAGAAAGCTCTCATAGATGTAGAAGGCAATCAGGGGAGAAGAATACATTTTAAAACCAGAATGGGCGGAGCAGATCAGTCGGACGGGCCCGACTGTCTTATACCCTGTGCCAAAGCTCGCGCTGCGCGCTTGCAAATACAGTATATAATTTAATAAAATATTTTAAATATAATTTAATTTATTTATAAAGAATAGTATGGGCGCGCATCGTTTCGTTTATATCTTTTGTGTTTATTATCCAATTTCAATGCGCTTTTCAAGATAGTTAAATATAATAGAAGAGAGTTTATGTTCAAAATAACAACATTCTATGTTCAATATTACGCTTGCTGTTTAACTTTGTATGTTCAAATGTTCTCACAATCGCACAATCGCCAAGTATCGTGCTTGGTATCGCTATCCCTCTCGCACACTATTTCCAAGCGTAAGGCGGCTAAGCTGCAACAGCGTGTGCATGCAGTATTACGGCGCTTATATCTCCTTTGTTTATTAACCGATTTCAATGCGCTTTTCAGGACAGTTAATTATTATACTAGAGAGCATATATTCAACAATAACAACATTCTATGATTAATATTACGCTTGTTTTTGAGCTTTTAAGTTCAACTATTGTGTAGCTTATATCTCCGGTGTTTCTTAACCGATTTCAATGCGCTTTTCATGATAGTTAAATATCATACAAGAGAGCTTATGTTCCAAATAACAACCTTCTATGTTTAATATTACGCTTGTTATTCAACTTTTTATGTTAAAAAAACACGAGGTTGTTTGGGTTTTATTGATTTTTGGGCGTCAAGGGGGCGTGGCGTCCAATTTTCGAAATAAACTTGATCTGCGTAAGATAACTACCTATCTATAGCAACCAAATCGGCATCTCTAGCTTTTGTAGTTGCTGAGAACGACGCGTTCATACAGACAGACAGACAGACAGACAGACGGACAGACGGACAGACGGACAGACAGACGGACATCGCTAAATCGACTCAGCTCGTCTCCCTGATCAAGAATATATATACTTTGTGGGGTCTGCCACGCCTCCTTCTGCCTGTTACATACATTCTGACAAAGTTATTAACCCTGTTTTCCCATTTTTCAATGGGCACAGGGTATAATTAAGAAATGAGAAGGAAAAATCAAATTGAAAAACATATTCACGGCGATCAACCTTTTAGTTTAATATTATTTGTCTATTAAATTGAAAATCTTTAGTGATATCTTTGGACCAAATTTAAATAAACTTAATATGGAATTTTTTAAAAAATTTTAAAAATAAATTTAAATAAAAAGTAAACTGAAAAAAAACAGTTTACAATTTTAACGAAGTAAATCGAATTAAAATAATAATTTTGATTTCAAAGTGACTTTTTCTATTGCATGCATTTAAATAAATATTTTATTATAGGTTTATGGTAATTCAAGTCCAAAGTAAACTATTATTTAAGCTGACCTTTGTCATACCCTTTTCCACGCTACGTTCGAGGGTATGCAAACTACGTACTCGTGTGTCTTTCTATAAAATGCAAGCAGACAATTTCCAAGCCCAGATGTGCCATCAGTGCGCAGGTGAAAATGTCAAGGGGCAGGTTCCACCTGTTGCCATAGGTTGCATGGGTTGCATGGGTTGCATGGGTTGTAAAATGGCAGTCTGCAGTTTAAGGTGCAACTTTGCAGCAGAGTAGTTAGCAGCTGTTCATTAAGCAGCGTCATAACTCCAATAAGCAACAGAAGCTGCCATTTATTTTGGACCATGTTGACATTTGCCAGCAGAGGCAAAAGAGTCTCTGCTTCGTGCCACATTGTGGCATGTGGCAACATGCACCAGCGTTGCATTCAAATGCCAGGCAATAAGACTCGGCACGACTCTCAGAGCTGACCTTATGTCCAACATTTATTTTATTTTCGGGCCAAATTGAAGTTGCTTTGTGCATAATTAAAATCAAATTGACAGCAGTTTGGGTAATTTATAAATTTAATTTTGTGCGCTTGTTAGATACGCTTTGGCAGCAATTTAACTGTCGGCAGAAAAGAAAATGTAGGGGAAATGTAAGGAAAATGTTGCAATTGTCGGCGTGTTTAGTAAGTATGTTATGTCATGAGCATTTAGGCCCTTTGATTTGCTCAATTTTCCTGAGAAACTTTTCAATTCTGTCAACGTGATTCAATTGGCCTAAGTTTATTGGCAGCGCGGAGAGATGAGAGATGAATTGGCCCAAACTTGTCATGAACTTGAACCCAACTCAATGCGATTGCGGAAAATGTCGCTTGGCATTAAACATTCACAAGATCCGCTGCTTAATGGCCAACTGTTCAAGTGCATCAAACAAGTTTGCTAATTATGAATGACAAATGCCACACGAACGAAATGGCAAGGTATCTATGTGTGCGTGAGGTGTGTGTGTGTGTGTGTGTGTGTGAGGTGTGCCCATCAATTTTACATAGTTGCCTGATTCACCTTGAGAACTGTTAACATAAACGACAGCATCTAGTTGAAAATCGCATAAAAACCGGTTAAATAGTAGTTAAGAAAAATCATAAAACTAAACAAGAAAGAAAGCTATATTCAACAGGCCGAAACCGATATACCCTATTATTACATTTTCTATATACCCAGTACTCAGTATGCCCAGTATTCCAAATGGGGATTAGAACTTTTCGATCTGTAAAATTGCAGCCCAAGAGAACCTCCACTTAGAGTGTAAAAAAGAAATTTTATTTATTTTTTAATAGCGAATTTTGAAATTGGCTAAGCTTTTATTTCCAACATTTATTTCCAAAATGATTTTTTAATTATTTATTTTAATTAAAATATTAAAAATACAAAAAAATTTAATATTTAAATTTTTCATTTTAAAAATTTTAAGTTGAAAATAATCTTTTAATTTGTATTGTAACCATTTGAAATTAAAATTGAAAACAAATATTGGTTATCTATGATAGAATACTTTTCAAATGATACAGCAAATGTCCTTTAAATAGAAATATAAAGGATTTTATTAATATATTTATGTATTTATATTAATATAATGAACAAATAACTTTTATTTTATGATCTATATTTCAAAAATAAAATTTTCGGTCTCTGCTTATAACAAAAAGATAATTTGGAAAAAGCCTAATTTTAATACATCCCTCATGTAAGTTATACTAACTAAATTGGGAAATTAGGTAAACTAATTAAAGTCCTACTGTTTCGATTCGCCAACTTGCCAACAAAATGTTGATACTCCAAGTTAGAGTATAGAAAGATGCGCAAGTCAAACGACATAAATACAGCTACTACTGACTTGGCTACCGACTTGAGCAAAACTGCTGCTAATTACACAACAAATGCGAATGCATTTGAAATGTGGAAATGTGGAAATGCCGAAATGAAAACGTAAGTGGAAATGGAGTTGCAAGTGCAAGTGGAGACTCTTAAGGAAGTGTTCACTGCTCAGCAGGGGGGAGCAAGGGGGAGCGTGAGAGGCGGCGGGGGGCAGCACTTTCATTTCGCTGCCTTCACAGTTAAGGCCTTTCATTTCTACTGAAAATATTGGGTAAAGCATCGTTAATTGAATATTATTCAAATTTGATTCGAATCGTGAAAATGTTCAGCTCAAGTGCTGCACAATAAAGATTGTGAATAAAATCAAGCGAAAAGTTGCTCACGTTTTGAAACTTGTTTCATAAGTGGGCAATTATGAATTGAAGTAATATATAAATATGAATATATTTTATATAATATAAAACATTTTGACAACATTTCAAATTCTATTGAATTGGCATTAAGACGTTTACCGTTGAGTGCAACAAACTGGCGAAAGCCGTTAGGAATACGCATAAATTTAAACAAATCGGTTAATAATTGCAGATTCTCGATTAGCAATTAATATTTCTTTAATAAATGCAAAATAAAGTAGCCAATTAGAATCCAATTGGAATTCCATACAGTTTGAAATTTTAAAAGAATTGGCAATTAATATTTTTAGAATAATTGCAAAAAATAAGTATCCAATTGGAATCAAATTAGAATCCAATCGGAATATAATTTATTCAATTTGAAGGAAATTTAAAATTATGTTGAATTGTCAAACTGTTAAAAACAAATATGCAAGCATAAAAATAAGTAAATTTATTATTGTTTGTTGTTTAAATTAATATTATTGTTATTTAATAAATTGCAGTTAGCGTCCAATTAGCAGCGCCAACAATTTAAAAATTTCCAAGTAGTTGGCAATGCGCACACAGTTCTGTTCCAGTTCCAGTTCCGGTTCGGTTCTCTAAAAATAGGGGTGAGTTCTCAGCGCACATGGAACATAAACACAGGCGAAGGACGGTCGAAAGCAACAATAAGAAGAAATACGTATCACAACAAACGGCACAAAATGACTACGTGACTGGGCGGCTGCCTCCCGTTCCCATTTCCCCCGCCATACCCCCCTCCAGCAACAGCCTCCACAAACACACATATGTATGTAAGTATGTATGTATGTTTTTTGATTTGAGATACTTCACTTATCGCCATGCTGGGAGCATTTGACGCGCGTGGCGGTCAGCGACAACGCTGGCATCGCCTAATGGAATCCACACATGTTCCAACAACAACAACAACAACAACGGCCAACAAAATGCATAATGTGTAGAAAATTCCAGCTGAAATCACTTTTTATGAGCACAAGGAAATCGTATTTCTTTAATGACGTCGCATTTCTCTCTAATCGGAATATTTATTTCAATTTATTTGACCCACATTTATTAGGGCCGAGACGAAGACGAAGAGAGAGAGACGAAGAGAGAGACAGAGATAGAGAGCGCTTATCAGTGCAGGGCGGAAGCTGCAAGCTGATCACGCACTTGGAACACGTCAACCCGGCCCCTAATAAGCATACCCCTCCCCCTCCCCCTTTCAGCTCTTCTACACATTCCCGTTCCAAGCAAACTTACTTTTTGTTTGTTAGCGATTTCCTGGATATTTGTTGTTGTTGTAGGCGGCACTTTGCTGGTTCTTGCCGCTCTTTGTTGTCATTCACCTTTTGCTCGCAGTTTATCGGTTTTCTTTCGCACTGCACTTGCAACTTGGGATTTGGCTGCGTTTAATTATATGCAAATATATTATTTATAGTCTGTATCCACCGTTAGCAAAACATAAATATACAACACACACACACACACAGGCGCACTTTTCGAGCTGTCCTGAAATACTCGCTATCCGCAATTCGCCTTTATTCCGCATTCGCCTTTGGCTGCTGCTTGGATCGTGTCCACAGTGCGTCCGCGCGCTCAGCAGCACCAAATGGAACTGGAACCGAAACTGAAAATGAAACTGATGTTGCCGCCGCAGACGTAAGCAGCGCTGCCCAGTTAGCCATTTTGTCGCCAGATCTAGTGTTGGAGAAATTTATGTATAGCAACTGCTGAAAACAGTTTACGTGCATAATTTAATATAATACGATTTTATTTATTTAATGTAAATTGAATTATAGCAATCTTCGCTTTATTACAGCTATATAAATTATAAAAATAATGTTCCTTGATATATGATGAAAAAACAAAAACAAATTCGTTTGATAAAAATTTTCTACAATTTTGAAGTTTTTTGCAATTTTGTGTATATTTTGTAATTTAAATTATTTCAGCTGATTTGGTTTTTAAGAGTATACGATTCCTAAAAGCTGATTATCAATTCTTTTTATTATTATTTTGCAATAAAATAACTAATATGTCTATAGTCATATGCCGCTTTTTCCAGCCATTTCCAATATGGCAACACTGACAATACACACATACACTTACATGTGTGTGTAAACGAACCGCAAAGCAAGAGCAAGAGAGCGCGCACAAGAGCACATTTCTGGTTTTGTTTTGAGTGTTGCTTCGTGTGAGCTGTGTTCCACATGCAATACACACTTAGCTGATACAACAACCACCCAAACAGCAGTGGAAGCCGTTGGCTGTGGCGCGTGATTCAAATTTAACTCTCAGTTTTTCTATAAAACTACAAATTGTGTGTTTGTTTATCCAATATGTTTATTTAAGCGCTAATAAATTTGGCATTTCTTTTAAAATATGCTCTGCACCGATTGGGCAGGGTACAATAACGTTGTGCGAATGTTTGTGTTTCAAATGTAGTTTTTAAGGTAAAGCTTGTGTCAACATTCATTGAATGGTAAATAAATATATGGATTAGTTGCGGCTGTTCAGATCATGGCCCAAGGATGTGCACAAAAAATCACTAATCCTCATGGACCGTGAAGGATTGGGTGAGTCCTTCGTAGGGGTATTTGCCTCCAAGGATATACTTGTACTCTCCGGTATGGCGAATGCGATATTCGCCGGGTAACGTCTGCGGACTTATGGTCCAGTAGATTTCCAGCTCGCTAAAGCCCAGGATGGTGTTGGTGCGATGCCAGATCATTCTGGAATTAAAGGAGAACGGAGAATGTAAACATGTAAGCATGAAGGTCGTTTGTAGGTCAGTAGGAGGTCTCACTTGGTTTCCCAGCTGGCATCGGTGTAGGCGACCTTCCAGCGATCCTCGGTGATCTTACGCTCAACGGTAAAGTATGACTTTTCCGTGAAGAGGTTGTTGCGGGGATTACCCGAAATATAGGTGGCCTTAACCGTGTCATTGATGCCATATTGCTTGTTGGGTTGCGTCTTCACATAGCCAAAGTCCGTGCCGATGGGATGACCATCAAATAGAACACCCGTATTCAGGGACAACATAACATCGTTCATGTAGGGTGGACTGGGACCGGCATCAACAGTCTCATTCCTCATCATCGCCTTCGTCAGACGCTCAAACACATCCATGTAGATGGTGTGGGTGTAGGGCCCAAAGATGGTGGAAGCCGCTTCGTAGCGCTGCGCCTGGTACTCCTCCGGTGTGACCGTATAGCTGGAGTAGATGTTGGTCAATCCGGCAATGATAACATCTGTATCGATATTACCGACGGCCCTGGCAGCGGCACCAATTTGATTGCGCAGTCGTCGACCCGCCATCGTGGTGAACTCACAAGGCACGGCGGCAATGATGACATCTCCGATCTTGAGCAGCTGATTGGACACAATCTTGGGCTGCCACTCGTAGGGGAAGGTGGCCTGAAAGAGCAGAACATGAATACCATAATCAGGAGTCTCGTAATATGGTTACTTACCCTGCCGGTGGCCAGCAGAATGGGCTTGGGCTCGTGGCACTTGATGTCCTCCTGGGTGGGGGGCACGATGAAGTCGCGCACAAAGTTCCACATGGGATTGTCCGTGGTGGTGCCCTGCTCAAAGCTGAAGGCGCCTGGGCCATCGGTGGTGCCGGCAGCAAAGCTGTAGCCCATGGCCGGCTGGCAGCCCCTGATCTTGTCCAGCTTACGCGAGAGCGGATTGTAGGAGCTGCCATTGTAGTTGGGCATGTCGACAAACTGATGTATGAAACGCACATCGCCGGTAACCTCGCGTGCCTTTGATTCTTGGGGCTGCCTGTTCAGCAGTTTAATGGCACCCTCTGCCAGGCGTTGTCCAATGATCTGGGTGCTCTCGACCATGTCCCGGCCGGGACCAGAGGCAAAGCATTCGCCCTCCCCAGACGGACAGTGGGAGGAGAGTATATCGCACTCCTTCCCTGAGATGGAGCACTTGGGTCCCATGATATTGGGCGAGACATCTCCCAAGTTGGAGGAGCAGAAGGCGCCCACAAACTTGCCCTTGCCGGGCATCTTATTGGGATTGTACTCCTTCTCCAGCAGCAGCGAAGCGTAGCCCATGTTATCACTGGTCACCAGTTTGTTGGTGTTGTTCATGGAGGTGGCATGCACCGCATACCAGTTGAAGACACCCAGAACGTTGCTATCCTTATCAGTGAAGCGAAGTTGGGTGAGGGTCTTGTCCACATCATACGGGTATTGGGCGCGCTCCTCGACGGGATTGCGCAGGTAGGAGGAGGGCGAGCGATTGATGTTCGCATCGAGCACTTCGATCTCTTCATAGAAGATGCGTCCCTCCACAAAGTTATCCATGGCGCGCTTGATGCACTGTGAAAATAAAGCGTTAACGCATGTTTATCGATACTGCGATTGCCACACTCACCAGGTATATTCCCTGCGCCATGGCCTCAAAGGTCTGCGGCACAAAACCCAGTACAGAAATATCATAGAGCAAGTGCATCAGGAAGCCTCCAGGTGCTCCGTGCGTATGTGTGCCACTGATAGCTACATTATCGGTATTGAATACGTTGCCGTAACGGGCCTGCAGACGCTTCACCACCTCCCTCTTCAGACCGTAGCCCAACATGCCGCAGTCGGCGCTGACGAAGGCCACCCGATTCCCCTTCTCGTCCTCCACCACAAAGGCACGGGCAAAGGTGCGAGTATGCAGGCCACGTCCCACCTGCTTGATGTTGGCATAACCCATCTGGAGATGTGGAAGTAGGATTAGAAGCTAACCAAGTACTCCAAATGCCTGGAGACTTACGAAGTTGATTTCCACGGGTGGTCCGGTTATGTCCGCCCTGCCCACGCCCACCTTGTAGGCGCTGGCCAGGCTCAGCAGTTGCCATAAGGCGAGCAGAGCTACTGCAAATTTCCAACTAGCCATAGCTACTAAACACCTCGGAGCTTGGTCAAAATAAATATATATCTGAAAGGAAATTTATAAATTTAAGCAATATTTTATTAGCATAATTCAACTACAAATAAATCGAAGCCCAAATAAAACTATTTAAGTATATTATTTAAGACTGATTTAGGTTAAATAATTAGTTACAATTTGCTTCTACTTGAAACTCTACAGATTTAATTTAGTCACAATTTGAGTTTAGAGCAT
>JAWNNJ010001457.1:0-61650 GCA_035045125.1 Hypselothyrea guttata
AGGCATAAAAGTTGCTATTCAAAGATGAAAGACCATATAATACTTGGACGGAAAGTATTATGTGTCTTCAGTTTCTGCTTCTGCCTCATTAAACCTTATCATTTGCTATGGAGAGAGAGAGAGAGAGATGGAGAGACAGAGAAAGAGGGCGAGACTGTACTTGTAAGCACTTGCACATGTATAAAACTTGAGCTGATGACATTAATTATAAGAGTGAAGATGAAAACAGAAATAAAGCTGCTCTACTCGGCATGCAGGCTTTATGAAAAGGACACGGCACTTAATTAAACATGGAGAATGGTCAAATGCAATATGTGCTAATAGGGTTGCAGGCACAGTCATGCAGCAACCCTGCGAGCTCTACAATTGCCAATTAAAATAATTGCCATAAGCTCTAGTTCATTTAAATTGCATAAAAAGCTACAGCTTGTCTGGCAACTTGAAATTATTTCAAAATATACTTTGCATATACTAAATATGCAACCAAGCATTAAATTATAATTATATTTTTAGGTTATAATTACACACCTAACCTCAAAATTATTAAACTGAGAGCTAAACAAACGCTTTAAGAGTTAAGAGCTGATATAAAAGTATATTATTATTATATAACAAATAGTTGTTTATATTTTATGCCTTGTTTGGGCAAACTGTGATTAAATTGTACCTCTAATTAAATTATAACCTCAAAATTATAGACCTAAGAGCTAGGCACATTTTTAAAGGGTTAGCAGCTAAAGTTACAGTAAATATAAAATATATTGTAATATTTAATAGCTTGTTTAAAGAAATTTTAATTAAATGATAAATATTTGTAGGTTTAATTATATACCTAACCTCAAAATTATAAAACTGAAAGCTAAGCAAAGGCTTTAAGAGTTAAGAGGGTAAATTAAAAATATGTTTTTTATATTTTTTGTAGCTTGTTTAAGCAGCTGCTAGTGAATTATAAATATTTCAGCTCCGAATAATATACATAACCTCAACAATTGGAAATCCAAAAGCTAAGCAAATGCTTTAAAGTTAATTACAAATAGATTTTAATAGTTTTCTGTATTGCTTAAGCAAACTACGAGTAAATTAGAAATATTTTAGGTTCATTATTGCAAATCTAACCTCAAAAGGAAATCCGAAAGCTAAGCAAATGCTTTAAGTTTGGAGTGCTTGGTTCAACTTCAGTTGCAATGCAAAATCAAAGTAAATGAGAAATATTCTGCAGCTCAACTTAAACCTCAAAGGCAAAGCCAAATGCAAGTCCTTAAGCTAAACTCTGTTGGTATTTGCTTTAAACACTTCTTTTTAATATCATTTAACAGCACAAAGCGCAGAGAAAGAGGGTGAAAGCGAAATGGAGGAGAAGGAGATGAGGGAAAGGGAGTCAGAGCTTCCACCGAAAATGATAACAAATTATTTACCCTGGTGTAAAGTGTCTTGAATTTTTGCAGTTTGCTTAAAGTCCTTTCGTACTCCCCAAACTCCCCAAATTTTCAATCCCCTTCAGCTGCTGTCAGTTGGTTTTTCTAAAAGCATTTCAAGAGCATTTTCCACTGTTTAAACTGCTGCTGATGATTTTGTTTGATTTCACAGAGAAAGTCAGGAGAGCAGAGCAGGTTAAAAGGGATGGGAAGAAGAAGCGTCAAGTGCTCGGAGATTTCTTTGACTGCAAGGTTTAGAAGAGTTTTCAGCTCACAATATATGTGTGCTCTATACGTAATACAAGTTAACATGGGCTGCATTCATTCGAACATTCATTCATTCGAACATTCATTCAAACATTCATTTAGGCAAAAAGCTAATTAGTTCACTGCGAGCTAAAAGAGGGGAAGCACATAATTAAATATTGAACTGTTTGTCGCGCAATTGAGCGTGCCAAAAGAGCACAGCAAAACAGAGAAAGAGACAGAGAGAGAGAGAGAGAGAGAGAGAGAGAAGAGAGAGAGGAGGCAAACGCACAAACAAAAACCAGAACTAATGAATTTGTGCCAAAATAATTGAAAACACAGCCAATTAGCTGAAAAAATGCAGAACAGCAAAAACAAAAAAAAAGAACAGAAAAAGAAGCTGAAGAACACAAGTTGCAACTTGTTCCTCTGCTTGTGCTTGTTGCAAGCTATAAAAAGCCAATTTTGTTGCCACTTTTACCACAGAGAGAGAGCGAGAGAGAGTCAGCAACAGTTATTGCCAGTTCGCTTTGTGTTGTACAAATTAATTAAACAATTGCTACAAATAATGATGCCAACTGTACTTCAGTGTGAATTGTTTTTAGCGAGACGGAGCCTACTGTACTTGAAACTTTGTAGTAGCAAGTTTTTATTATTGATTATTTATTATTATTATTACTAATTGGCTAGGTAACGATTTTAAAATAATTAATTATTTTTATTATTATTAATTAATTATTATTATTAAACAAATTTACAACATTTGTAATATGGTTTTTAAATAAAAGCTTTTTTATAGACAAAATAATAAAACAATCGAACCAATAATTTTTTTCCACTACCTATTTATTTATTGAATAACTCCTATCCTTAAATTAGATTTTACAATAAATTTTGAGATTCTATAAACTTTTTTCTAAAATAACTACTCATCGAAATTTTAATCATCAACAATTAATAATATGTAATTCAATAATCATTTAATTTAAAAATAACTCGATCCAAAGAATTTTAATTAGTCAACACTTAATAAAATTAATTAGGTTATTTCGAATATTATTAAATAAGTTTTAATAAAACCTTTTAAAACCTTATAAACAAAATACCAAGTCTGGAAATTTTGTCTATATCAAACCATAAAAGAATATTTAATAATTGGCAGTTAAAAATAATTTATTATGAGTTTTATATAATAAGTGTTATAGACAAAATGCTATAACGAATCAATGAATATTTATTAACAACAATATTGCTATTAATTAGATTGTTATTATTAAATATTCTTTAGCTTTTTTTAAGCTAAATTTTGAGCAGCGTTAATTAAGATGTCGCCAGAGCTGTGTTTTCTGCGCTACTAGCAAAAACTCATTTTAAATTTCCTCTTTAGCTGTCTTTTAATTTCGACTCCCTACACACACACACACAGGCACAAACAGGGCTAACACACACACACACATAGCTTGTGCCAGACGCCAGCGAGTTGACATGAATAATGACGCTTACACAATTCTGACAGGTTTCTCACCAGAGACAGGAGTGGAGTGGGATAGGGAGTGGGAGAGGGGGGGGGGGAGGGAGCGAGGGGACGGCACAGGAGCTGGTGATAAATTATATAAAAAGCCAACAATACGTTTATACGTGTTTTATCAGCGCTTGTCGCACACTCACACGCCCGCCTCCAGCGCCACGCCCCACTTGGCTGCTGCCAAATGTTTCCGCGTTTTTTATTATTTTTTTATTTAATGAATCAAAGCCACAACTCATGTTGGTCTTGCGGCAATTAAATTAAATTAATATATAATAATCGATTCATTAAATTTTAAATAAATAAACCGCTTAAAGCTCACTTGGTAAACTTGATTTATAACAATTAATATACAGATTTTTTTTAATTGACATACATTTTTAAACTCTTTTCTTTAAAATATGTTTTACAATTAAGTTTAAGCCATTAATTAACAGTTTTATTTAAAACTATAGGTCTACGCCCTCGGAGGGATGGATTAATATGAAACTTCTGCTGCCTAACTCTCGTTGGCTCAACCCTCGACGATCCAACTCGCACTGGCCCAAATCCGACTGGCCCAACTCTCACTAGCACAAGTCTCACTGGCCCAAGCCTCACTGGCCCAACTCTCACTGACCAAATTTCACTGCCCCGACTCTCTTTTTGGCTCAACTCTCGTTAGACGAACTCTCGCTAGCCAAACTCTCGCTGGCCCTACTCTCAATGAACGAACTCTGATGGGCCAAACTCTCGTTGGCCGATCTCTCAGTGGACGCGCTCTCGCGGGCCGAACTCTCGCTAGCCCAACTCGCAGGCCAAACTATCGATGACCGAACTCTCGATTGACGAGATCTTGAAGTGCGAACTCTCGTTGGCCGAACTCTCACTGTACGAACTTAACTGTTAAATATAAATTTACTGCTTCATTCAGCGAACATGTTTTATATTAAATTTAAACACTGAATTAACAATTATAATTAATAATAAAAGATAAATGTAATCTTCACTTAGCAAACATGTTTTATATTTTATACAAATTTTAAACAATTAAATAATTAATTTCTAGTTATGTGGCCGTCGTGGCCGTCTCCGCTGCCAATTTGTTGGCCATTTCGGCCAGCTTTTCCCGCCGGAACTCCTTACGCGCCTCGTCGAGGAGCACGTTGTGAAGCAGATTGCGGTTCTGGCTGCTGTCCGGCGTGAGCACCGGATACGGATTGCCGCGCAGCTCCAGCACGGACTTGCGGTAGTACATGCCGGGGTAGTCGCGGGGCGCCTTGAACATGCGCGTGTAGGAGACGCTGTAGTTCTCATAGCGAGGCACCAGCACCTTGAACAGCTTGTGCACCAGCTGCTTCTCCAGCAGCCAATAGTCCGCCAGCTCCATGGTGGCCTTGTGTCTGTCGCCATGGCGTATGGCATTCGAGATGAGCTGTAAAGCATAAACTGTAATATTGGCTAACATGTCCATCCAATTCTCACCAGCTCCGCGTAGCCCCGCGCCTCGTCCCCTCGATTGTAGTAGAGCTCGATGCGCTCGTGTTTGATCAGCGCCGTCACCGTCTTGCGCAGCTTCAGCAGCCGCCCCTCCGGCCCGTCCGGGTTCTTTAGGTTGCGCTTCGTGGGCCGCACGGCAATGCGCAGCTGGGACATCAGCTTGCTGACATCGGCTTGATTCATTTTACGCTCTAATTTCTGTAATTTCTAACAAAAATAAAAGCACAATTCACGTAACGAGCGGCCGGGCGAACAGCTGACGATAGCAAGCAGCTATATCGATACGCACGTGCGGCTCAACGCCCTGGTTTATAACTGTTTATTATCGATATATCGATTGGCCCGTTTTTGTTTATTTAATTTTTTTATTGTATTTTATTTATTAAATAATAAATTCACCTTAACATAACAGTTAACGAAACCAAACCCCATACCACCGCATCAGGATTAAACCCCCACTTGTATATAATTTAAAAATACAATTTTCAAATAAATTGCAATTCGGCACAATGCCCTGGTTCACAACTGTCTATAATCGATATTGCGCAATCGATTGCAAAATTGTTAAATTTAAACAAATAAAAAAATTGCATTTTATGGACAAGCAGCTATCGATACTGCAACATCGATTGTCAACTGGCCACTTTCATCGGAATTCGAAATACAATCTTCAAATAAACTAACATTTATTTATTTATTATGTAATTTATGCAATATGCTGCAGCACGCCCTGCCGCACCAACGTCTCCACCTGCGCTCTGGGTAAATAGTGCTGACTGTTCTTTTTTAGATGCACAACTTCGCCATCGTCCAGCTCGAACTTGCCGTAATCCTCGACGCAGCGCACCTCGATGTAGAGGGACTTGGGAGGCGCCAAGTTGCCGGTCAGATCGATGCCCTGGCCATCGCCCACGGATCGCATATATGCAGCCAGCGACTTGGAATAGTTGTTGAAGAACTTTACCTCCGGCTCGCATAATGCATTCTTGATATCGGCTGGTATTATCGGTCCAAATTCCCAACGCAGCGCCTTGATTCTCTGCATGCGTTCATACAAATAGGCGAGCAGGCAACGCTTGTTCCGCTGCAGCGCTGCATGCCTATAATTCAGTAGGGGCCAGAGGCTGCGATCTCCTGAGTTATTATAATTCGAGGCCTGGGCCACATTTTCCTCGAATATCGCCTTGATCTCCTCCAGCACCTGGCGAACGCCGTCGTCATCGAAGGCCGGTATAGTGTGCGTGGAGCGCTTTATTTCCTTCAGTAGATCGAAGGCTTTGTCGCCAAACATCTTGTTGGAGCTCATCTTTGTTTGTTTGTTATCAAAATATTATTTCCCGCCAAATTGAACGCTCGATCAGCTGCTGGGCTTGCTATCGATAACATATCGAAAGCATGGCTCCTTTTGAACAGTGCTGACAGAATTTATTAGTTAAAATTTGCAGTTAAAAACCCAAAATTAAAAACAACATAAAAAATAATAACAAATATGAAAATTAAAAATATTAATGCATATTAATCTAGTTGGAAATAGGCATAAGCTGCTCATAAATCGATAAACATTAATCGAAGTCTGGCAACGCTTGGTGCGCAAGTTTGTTGATGTTTGCAATTTATTATTTTACCAATAATGTGAATCGAAAGACAGCAGTTAAAACACAAATTGAACAAAGTAACCCTTGCTTGACAGTCAAGAAACGAAGCTAGTTATTAATTTGTTCACACAAACATATCTCAGCTGCATGCACAAAGTATTTTTTTTTTTGTGACGATATTATTGTTATCGATAGCGGTATTTTGTGCCACGGATTAGCGAGCATAATTGGGCATAGCGCGCATTGGTCACACTGCGCAGTGAGCAGTGAAAATTCTGAGGCGATTTTTGTGTGTCGTGTGTTCATAGCCAATTAACTTAATTAAGTTAACAGAAACCAAACAGTGTTTGACGCACTTTAAAACCGACGTGAGGATACCAACCCGCTAACCCATAACAAGCAAACGATGGCAACAGCAGCTAACACCACAGCCGCAGCAGCAGCCAAAGACGGCGCTCTGCCCGCAGCGACGTCAACGCCAGCGCCAGCCAAAACTTTATCCGGCGTTGTTAAACAAGTAAGTTGCAAAAAATGCAATTTTCATTCAAATTTCATTTAAACTATGCACAACATATGCATAAAAATACAAGAAAAAAAAAAACTATCGGCGTGGCAAATGCGTTGGAGCTGTGCGAGCGAGACGCACAGATGGCGCTTTGCGTGCGTGTGACACGTCGAACACGCTCATACAAGAAATGAAAGTTATCGAAGTCGCAGTCGACGTCGCAGTCGCCGTCGAAGTTGCCAACCTGGCAGATTTTAAATGCATGAAATTCGTTAAATTTATTTAAATTAATTAAAATGAATTGCCTAATTTATTAATTCCTTATACGCTTGCCAATTGTGCTGTTTTTGTCTTATTGCCAACGTCAGCAAGCGAGGAAGGCGTTTGTGGGCAGAGGGGCGGTGATAGCCGGCGTTTTAAAACATGCGTTTCGTTCACAATAAACACACACATACACAGGCACGAGTTCACGGTGGTCAATGCAAAACTATTCGTTTCTAACCTACAAATTCGCATGCACAGGCGCAAGAGCAATAAGTATGTAAATATGTGTGTGCAGCTGCTTACTTTCGATTTTTAGGTGTGTGTGTGTGTGTGTGTGTGTGTGCGAAACAGTGCTGCCACAAATAGCTAGATTTGTACTATAATTTTTATAATAAATATAAAAAAAATTAGCATGAAAAATAAAATATAAATACACAAAATTCAATAACAATATTTTAATCAACAATTATCAAATAGATTTACGTTGTTAAATCCGCTTTAGACCTAATCGGAAATTTTGTGATTTAGTTTTTATTTTCTAGATTATCTATTACTTCTAATTAAATCAAAATCTATACTCTACTTAAATTTATATTTTAAATTTTCTATGTCGACAGCTATTAGTTGATATTATATAAAATACAATTTTGTCTGAATAGAAGTGCGAAATCCGCTAAAATGGCCAACACTACCGCATAGAGTTGCCAGCTGCCTTTTGCAGTTTGACCCGTGTGTGCACACACACACCTACATATTTACACGTATAGACGTGTTTCAGTTTTCGACCGACAGAGCGCGCTCTCATTGATAACGATTATCAGTTGCAGGCGCCTTTTGATGACGTTGGCAACAAGCAACACACACACACATGCACACACAGACAATCTGGCGATTATTTGTCTCATTTCTTTTTTATTTTGGGCCCGGCCCAAATGCCGCGTCAGCATTCCATGTTACAGATTTACATGGAAAACCTGTTGATTTTTTTTTAAATGCTGCTCACCAATACCAATGCAGCGTGCAAGCGAGTACGCTATAGCAACACCTTTCCCCTCCCCCACCACCTTTTATTTTCAACGGGTTTGCGTTCATTTTTCAATTATTATTGGAAAGGCTTTCCAGCCGTCTTTAAGGAGAATTTTAATTCCACCTGGAATGCACTTTGAAGCTTTGTTTACTTTTAGCTGCCAGCGATAAATATTTATATCTAAACAAAGTCATTGAACCTGAGATATATTAGAAATCTAAGCGCGATAAATAAATGCAGTTTGTTTATTTTTGTAGCAATCGATAAACTTGAATATCGTTTCAGCACTTTCTAATTGCTCAAAATTAAAATGCATAATTAAACTGGTCTCTCTGGTGTTGCATATGGTCCTTATCGATAACTTAGAAATACCGTTTCAACCGTCTTATTTTCAAATGCATAATTAGTATATTTATCGTTATTAATAAACTTCGATTTTAGCAACTTGACGCAAATAAAATGCATAATAAAACTGGTCATGCCATGTAAGAGCATCCTTAATTCTTTATCGATAAATTAAAAAATTAAAATTAAAAATTTAATTATGTATACAAATTAAAAACTATTTCTGGTCACTTTAATTTTAAATATTGTCCTTATCATTTATTTCTTATCGATAAATTAAAAATACTAAACACATTTTTTTAAATATAATTAAAGAAAAATTAACAAATTAATTACTATTGTAGCGGTTTTTATTTTCACGTAATTATAACCATCCTTAAAATCAGCATATTTATCTCTATCGATAACATGATAGGTTTTCAATTAAGGTGCCTCATTAGGCTGGTCACCCTGATTAGCAGCAACCCTGCAAGAGCAGCGCCATCTAGCGGCTTACGCTTGCCGCTCCACCAGACGCACGTGTTTCCGACTTCTCACTCAGTTCACTTTAACCTGTCTTTGTTTTAGGTTCTCTCCGGCGATACGGTCGTAATACGCGCCTCCAAAGGTGCGCCGCCTCCGGAGAAACAAATCACCTTCTCGCATGTGTTGGCCCCTAAATTGGCCCGTCGCCCCGGCGCTGGCGGGGACGAGACGAAGGACGAGCCCTGGGCCTGGGAATCAAGGGAATTTCTGCGCAAGAAACTGATCGGAGCTGAGGTGACGTTCACGTTCGATAAGCCCGCCAATTCCAATAGGGAATACGGTTTCGTCTGGATCGGCAAGGAGAAGGAGACGGGCGAGAATGTCGTCGAGTCGATAGTACGCGAGGGTCTCGTCACCGTGCGTAGGGAGGGGCGTCCGACCCCCGAGCAGCAGACGCTCATCGAGCTGGAGGATCAGGCACGTGCCGCGGGGCGTGGCAAGTGGGCGCACAACGCCACTGCGAACGAGAAGGTGCGCAACATCAAATGGTCGCATGAGAATCCCGCGCACATTGTCGACGTCTATGGCGGTAAACCCGTCAAGGCGATCATCGAGCATGTGAGAGATGGTTCCACCGTCCGTGCCTTCCTGCTGCCCGACTTCCATTACATCACGCTCATGATCTCGGGCATACGCTGTCCGGGCGTTAAGCTCGACGCCGACGGCAAACCCGATCTGAGCGTTAAGGTGCCCTTTGCGGATGAGGCCCGGTACTACGTGGAGACGCGTCTGCTCCAACGGGACGTGGAGATTCGTCTGGAGTCGGTGAACAACTCTAACTTTATTGGCACCATTCTCTATCCCAAGGGCAACATTGCCGAGTCGCTGTTGAGGGAGGGATTGGCCAAGTGCGTCGACTGGTCCATGGCAGTCATGAAGACAGGTAAGAGAGGCTCCATAAATCCCTAATCCTTTCCAGCATTCCGCATTGGATTTGCAGCCTGTAGCGCCCACTTGGCCAACGCCTTTTGCTGCGCTGCGGTGCTGCGAATCCCTTGCCAGATCAAATTCAGACGGATACCAAGAATGGGAAGCTTGATCCCTTGCTACTCGTTCATTTCACCCCGTCCACAGCTTATTTAGATAGTACAAATCGATCCCTGGTTTAATTTGTGCTCTCTCCTTTCCCCTACCCTCGATTAAACATCTCTTTTCTTGCAGGCGCCGATAAGCTGCGTGCCGCGGAGCGCATTGCGAAGGAGAAGCGTCTGCGCCAGTGGCAGGATTACCAGGCGAAGGCGCCCACCTTCAACTCGAAGGAGAAGGACTTTGCCGGCACCGTCATCGAGGTGTTCAACGGGGATGCGATCAACGTGCGCCTGGGCAACGGTCAGGTGAAGAAGGTCTTCTTCTCCAGCATACGGCCGCCACGCGATCAGCGCGCCGTTGTGGGCAACGATGGCGAGGAGATTGTGAAGGCGCCGCCACGTGGCAAGAACTACCGTCCGCTCTACGAGATTCCCCACATGTTCGACGCACGCGAATTCCTGCGCAAGAAGCTGATCAACAAGAAGGTGCAATGCAATCTCGACTACATCTCGCCCATGCGCGATAATTTCCCGGAGAAGCATTGCTACACCGTGCTGATTGGCGGCCAGAATGTGGCGGAGGCGATGGTGGCCAAGGGATTGGCCACCTGCGTGCGTTATCGCCAGGACGATGATCAGCGTTCGTCGGCCTATGATCAGCTGATTGCGGCGGAGCAGCAGGCGATCAAGGGGCTGAAGGGACTGCATGCCAAGAAGGAGAACGCCACGCTGCGCGTCAACGATCTCACCGTGGATCATTCCCGCATCAAGGTGCAGTATCTGCCCTCCTGGCAGCGCGCCCTGCGCTCCGAGGCCATCGTGGAGTTCGTTGCCAGCGGCTCCCGTCTGCGCCTGTACGTGCCTAAGGACAGCTGCCTGGTCACCTTCCTGCTCGCCGGCATCTCCTGTCCGCGCTCCTCGCGTCCCGCCCTGAACGGTGTGCCCGCCCAGGAGGGCGAACCCTTTGGGGATGAGGCCTTGACCTTCACCCGGGAGCGCGTGCTGCAGCGGGATGTCTCCGTGCACATTGACACCACGGATAAGGCGGGCTCCTCCGTTATTGGTTGGCTCTGGACGGATCAGAATGTCAATCTGTCGGTGGCCCTGGTGGAGGAGGGTCTGGCCGAGGTGCATTTCAGCGCTGAGAAGTCGGAGTATTACCGGCTGCTGAAGAGCGCCGAGGATCGCGCCAAGGCCATCAAGAAGAACATCTGGGCCAACTATGTGGAACCAGTGCCTGAGGAGAAGGTGGTCGTCGAGGAGGAGAAGGACGAGGAGACGCCCGTCGAGCGCAAGGTCCACTATGAGAACGTCATTGTCACCGAGATCACCGACACCCTCACCTTCTTTGCCCAATCCGTCGACAACGGCCCCAAGCTGGAGACCCTCATGAGCAAGCTGCATGCCGACTTCCAGTCCAATCCGCCCATTGCCGGCACCTACACGCCCAAGCGTGGCGACCTCTGCGCCGCCCAGTTCACCTTCGACAATCAATGGTATCGCGCCAAGGTGGAGCGCGTCCAGGGCAGCAATGCCAGCGTGCTCTACATCGACTACGGCAACAAGGAGGTGAGTTGAAAGAGAATGGAATGTGGAATCTGCTGCATCTCATCCGCAAGCTCCTTAGATCCGTTTCCGTCTCAAAGTGAAACGCATGAGTCATAAGTTTGCCAGAACAAAGCCAGCGCACCACGTGCCCGACGCCAGCGGCGCCTCATGCCGAGCCTGCAGGCCAAACTCTACAGCAACACCGAGTGTGGGGCGTCTGATTCGCAGGCACCGGAAGGTGCTCTCGCCCCCCGACCCCGTCATATACTTTGGCGAACGTCGGGGGTCGCAGGGTGCGCCGCCTGGTGCCGCTTGAGCGGCGCTCTGCACGTTGCTGGAGGCAGCTCAACGGACATGACGCAGCGACTGTCGACGTTGTGCCACAAAATATTATATTTAGATATTTAGGTCTATCTAGTCTTGTATTTAACAGCTCTTAACCTTATCTAGCCCTTGAAGTTAAAGCTAAACCCTCAACTTGCATCTTCTCTTCTCATTCCCTTTCAGTATTCTTACCCAATCCTTGAGCTTTTATTTCGCAGCTCTTTACGATGCCATCTAATCTTTGAGCTTGAAACTTCCTTTATCATTACCTCCTAAAGGTCATACTAAACCCTAATCCCTGAGCTTCTAGCATCTTTCATTACCTCTGAGAGTTTATACCTAATTATTGAGCTTCTATATTTCCCCTCTATCTTTGGTTCGTATTAACTCTTAGGATTTTATATCTTATCCTTGAGCTTGTAGTCCTCATGGTGTTTATACCGAATCTTTCTGCCTGTATCTTCCACCTCTAAGATTTCATACCTAACATTGAGATTCTATCTAAAAGACTACACTTAATCGTTGAGCTCTTCTTTCCTCATTACCCTTCACCTAATCATTGATCTAGTATCTTGTAAATTTCATTACCTAGAGTTTATACCTAATTCCCAAAAGTTTATACCTAATACCTAACTTTGTATACCTAATTTTTAAAAGTTTCTAACCGATCCTTGAGTTTATACCTACTCTTTATACTTGCATCTTTCTCTAAGAGTTTATGCCTAATCTTTCCCCTTAAATCTTTTTCCTTCATTACCTTTCATTCAATCCTTGAGCTAGTATCTTGTAAATTTCATTACCTAGAGTTTATACCTAATTCTTCAAAGTTTATTCCTAACATTTTATACCTAATTCTTAAAAGTTTCCAACCAAACTTCTTTTCTCACAACATCCAAGAGTTTATACCTAATTTTGTATACTTGCATCTCTAAGAGTTTATACTTCTAGAGTTTATGCCAAAATTTTTTTAATTTATACCTAAATACCTCAAATTTTATACCTAATTTTTGAAAGTATATATCTGATCTTGACGAGTTTCTACCCAATCCAGAGCATACATCCTCTTTTCTCTTTGTCCTTGAGAGTTTATACCTAATGTTTTGTTGTCTCTGAAGATTTATTCCTACTCGTAACCCCTAACTAATGATGTTATCCGATCCGATTGCAGACGCTGCCCGTGAGCCGCCTGGCCGCCCTGCCGCCCGCCTTCAGCAGCGAGAAGCCGCACGCCACGGAGTACGTGCTGGCCTTGGTGGTGCTGCCGGCGGACAACGAGGACAAGGAGGAGGCGCTGAGGGCGTTCTCGGACGATGTGCTGAACCACAAGGTGCAGCTGAACGTGGAGATGAAGGTGTGGGCGGGGCCGAGTCTGGCAACGCTGCACGATCCCACAACCAAGACGGACTTTGGCAAGCAGCTGGTGTCGGATGGGCTGGCGATGGTGGAGAAGCGACGCGAGCGCAAGCTCAAGGAGCTGCTGGAGCAGTACCGGGCAGCGCAGGATGCGGCATTGGCGGCGCATCTGGCCATCTGGAAGTACGGCGACATCACGCAGGACGATGCGCCCGAGTTCCGCTAGGGAGCGAAGGCGAAGGCGTCTCTGTCCAGCTGGAATACTTTGTCTGCCACATACCCGCCCTTTATATAATACAATGAAACAAAACAAAAGAACAGAGAGAAACAAGAAACAGCAACAACTTAATGTTTATGAAATTACTAAATCTACAACAAACGCAATCTATACAAATATATATATATATATCTATATATTAAAATATATATGAATTATACAAGCCACAAATTATATAACCGGAGGGAAAAAACAGAAAACATTTTGTAATGCTTTAAGCATCAACTGAGCAGTTGAATTTTTTTAAAAAACCCCAAAAGATGCATTAAACAAATATACAATTAATAATAAATAATTAAATAATAATAAACGAATACAACTTAGCAGCAATTGAGCATTTTGTGAGACGGTTAACACTTCCATTAACGAAAACAAATACATATTAGCATCAAAGTATAAACATACAAATCTAACGATAAAGATATAGACCGAGATCGAGTTTGAGATCGGAACTTATTTGTTTATGCTTCTACTTAAACTGTAAGCCTCCCAAGAACCCAGCAGAAACAAGAACTCAACATTTTTTACAAGATTATATATATATATTATGATTATTCGCTGATTTTTTGTGTTATGGTAAAAAATGTTTTTGAATTTACTGATTAAATAATTAAACAATAAACAAATATAATAAATATGATTCATGATTAAATCCATCTTTTATACAACAACACTTCTGCGTCTATTGTTTCGTCTCCCGCCTCTGCTTGCTGCGCTCCTCCAGCGCCTCCACTTTGTCCAGCAGCGCCTCGATGTTCAGGTCTTCCGGAACCTTCAGGTTCTTCTGCCTGTCCTGAATCCCGCGCACACTCGCCTCAATCTCCTTAATCTTGCTCTGGGTCGGATTATCTGCGATGCGCTTGTGCACCTTCTCCTTGAATCTGAAGCAGATAAATGGGATTAGAGGTGCAGGATAAGACTGGGATTACGAAAAACAATCTATAGCACTAAAGATATCAAAGAAAGGAAATAAACCAAGACACGCTGTACCACAGCTCGCGCTCGCCCGCACAGCATACAATTTAAAATATTTTCAATCTAATTTAATTTATTTATAAACAATATTTTTTGTTAATTAACCGATTTTAATGCGCTTTTCAGGATAGTTAAACATAATAGAAAAGATTTTTAATTATACAAAATCTTCAATAAATCAAAATTCTCTTATTCCTGAACCGATTTAATTGTATTGGTAGATATTATCTCTACAGTTCGTAGAAGACACCATTTATGTAGATAGATTTGTATAACTTTCATCAATGTATTCTATATAGTATATATAGTTTGTTGGATCTGCCACGCCTCCTTCTACCTATTATATATATTCTGTTTTTTCTATTTTTCAATGGGTACAGGGTATAAAAAGTTTAATTTCTGAGCAACTCTCACTGGCCGAACTCTCGCTGGCCATTAATTAAAATAAATTTCAAATACTAATTTAACCGACTTATCGATAGTGCTGACTATCGATTGCCCACACTCACCTCTCCAACACTTGGATATCCCGCTCCGTCTCCTGCACTTCGCTCTTGAGCCTCTTCAGCCCCCCCTCCTGATACACAAGCAAGATCTTCTCCCCGATGCTCTCACGCTTCTTCGAGTAGTAGAATTCCTGCAGGTAATTCAGGTCCAGATCGTGCAGCTGCGTCTCCAGCTGCAGCTCCACGCATTTATCCAGAAGCGTCAGCAGCTCATCGGGCAGATTGTTAAGCTGGAAACCCACGATTTTCAGCTGATTTTCCAATTGTTCGCCTGCAAACACAAATCAGAAAATGCAACGCCAATTTGCACAATGCTTACCTAGCGTCTTCAGCGCCTTCAGCTCCTCCTGCAGCTTTAACTTGTCTGTAATCATAAAAATAAATAATTGTTTATTGCAATTTTAACAAATTTTAATCCGATGCGCACCCATTTTGAAGCAGAGTGGCAGCACTAGCGAGCTGCCAACTTGCTTTTATGTCGCTTCGCATAACTGAGCTCGCCTGAACAGCGCCATCTATTTGTCGAGCTATTTTACTATTTATTATTATAATATTTAAATTATTAATTAATTGTTAAATAAAAAAGTCAAGTTATAGAAGTTTTATTTAACGCACAGTTTATTACATATATATATATATATTTTTATTATTATTTAAAAAATAACTGCATGTTTACAAATAGATTTGTGAATCAAACTCTGGCAACGCTGGCACTCGCACTCGTGCCTGTGACGTCATGCGCAGTGAGCGCCGCGGTGGTTGAGTTTCAGTACTACCTGCATGGCGCTGCCATCCCTGGCAGCTACTTTTTCTTTGTTTACTTATATATACGCGTTTGTCGGTGCGCTTAACGTTGGGGCCCATTTGGAGCTGGCCGATATGTGTGAAATTTGTGCAAAAGAAATTGTTTAAAATGTGCACAATATCGTTGCACAATTGGCGCTGTGCTTAGAAAGCAATGCTGCCGCTGGCCCCCCGTTCCGCTCAACCCCTCGGCTCGTCATCGAAAATCGATCGATAATTTTCGACAACGAAGTTGCAAACTAGCGGGCGTGTGTGTGTGTGTGCGTGTGAGCTTATTGGTGTGTGCGTGTGTGTAGCATAAAAATACATACATATGTTTGTATGTCGGTGTGTGCGTATTAAATAGAAAACTCCAAGCAGAAAAAGAAAAACAACAAATTTTCAAAGCGAGCAAAAAATGTCGGCGACGTCTGCCAATTTCTTGGGGATGGAGCATCTCTCCCCCCTGCCCGCCGATGTGCGCGAAAAGCTGGCCGAATTGGACCTGGAGCTATCCGAAGGTATGCCCAGCATACACTGAGAGAAATCTACGTGTTACAAATATTTGCATCCCTAAATCCTAATTGATGTGTATATATTTATGCATGTGTGTGACATAGCTACAGACATGTGTCTGTATGTATTTAAATATTTATATATACACAGAGAGAAATCTGCGTGTTACATGTTGCAAAAAGTTGCTACCCCTAAGCCTTAATTAATGTGTATATATTTATGCATGTGTGTGACATATCTACAGATATACATATGTCTGTATGTATGTGTATATTTATATATGTATATATACGTATTGTTGTGCAATTAGAAGCCGCCGGCCACGGGTCACAGCTGCAACTTCACACATGTTGTGAGTGAGGGAAGGAGGGGGAAGTGAGCGAAGTTGGCAGCGCTGGTTACAGTGCAAGAGGGGTGCAGTTTTCTTGTCTCCGTCTGCCTGCCCCCCTCAGTGTTGACAAATTTATTCAAGGGAAAAAAAGCTAAAGAAGAATTTGCAAAAAATAAGAGCAGAAAACAGCTAAATTTTTTCTTAACCCTCTAAGCCCTAAGAGTGCCTTGAGGCACTCATTACATTATTTACGTTTAAAAGAAAAATAAAAGCTCTTGCATCATTTGAATATTTTATAGCAGTTAAGAACAAACGCCAAAATACTTGTAGAAGCTTTAAAAGCTCTCAGGAGCTTTTAACGGTACTTGGTATTTTCTTTTGCGGAGCACATGCGTTAGATCGCGTTTTGAATTTCACATACGCTCAGTTGTGTTTTTTTGGATTAATGAAAAAAATATCTAAAACTAATCGAAATGATTATTTTTTTGGCTGAAGTTATGTGTAATACTATAAAATTTTACGTGGTAATTTAAAAATGACTTTTTTTTACTTGAAGACCTCAGAATGGCATAAGGTATTTTTTCACCTTTTCTCACCTTACAGGTAAACGAAAGCATCTACGCTCTTTTTGACTTCATATTTGAGTTTAGGAGCCCCAATTCACTATAGAAAAAACTACTTAAATGCATTTCTTCTATTATTTTGGAAGATGGCGTTAGAGGGTTAAATTAAAGGTGTTGACAATTTTATTGAAAAATAAAAAAGCTAAAAAAAAATTATGCAAAAATAAAGAAATCAGCTAAATTATACCTTACATTCAAGGTTTTTTGTGCAATTATCGATTAAAATAATGATACCAGGCTTGGCGGTTACGTCCGACTGATGTGAATTTTGTAAAATTAAAGAAAAACTTGAATTATTAAAAAACAACCCAAAATTTTCGTATTTTGCAGTTTTATAATGTTCTAGAAAATGCACTTAAAAAAAGTCAGATCTGACGGGAAAAAGCGGATTTGGCAACAGTGCATAGAGTTGCCAGGGCTGTAGACAGTGGGAGGGAGAGGGGTGCAGGTTTTTTGTCACCGTCTGCCCCCCTTTAACTGCCATTGATATGAAGCGTCTGTGTGCGGTTTTGTCGGTTAAACGACATGTGTCTGCTGCCTACATACACACACACACGCATGCCTACACACGTATTTACATATATGCAAATGTAAATATGTCTGTGCGTGTGTTGTTGTTGTATGATTACAGCCTGCACACACACACACACACACACATGCATTTCTATGTATTGCATATGATACAATGTGACTGCTGCTCATAATGCTGCAAAGTGGGTGGGGGAGGGGTTGTGGGAGAGACTAGGAAGTGGGAGCGGGTGGGGAGAGGGAGCGGCTCTCTCAAATTCTTTGTAGTGGCAGATTAACCTAATAGCAGTGTGTACACACTTATTCACTTATCAAAATCAATTTAAACATGTTGCTCCACATTGGAAGAGATGAAGAAGAGGAGGAGGAGGAGAGAGAAGAAGCAGAGTCGGGCTTAATGACATTTAATATAGAAGCTACAGACTCAATTATTCTATATTCAATTAATTTAATATTATTAAATGCCTAATAAAATTGACACAGTTTATCAATTAAATTATATTTCTTATGCTGTAAGCTTATAAACTGTTGATTGACTCTATTTACAAAACTTATTAAACTGATCCCAAAACTGTTCCCAAATGGCCTATAACTGTTCTCAACATTCTACATTTCTTTTTAAAGCCAATAATAATTTATTTTAGAAACTGTTCCTACAACTGTTCCCTTTAATACAATTTTTAATTTATTCTAAAATTTTCAGTTTACCAATTAGAGTTTATTTTTGTGCTACGTTCCAAAACTGTTCCCAAATGTCTTATAACTGTTCCCAACATTCTAGCGCTTACCGCCAGATATATTTCATATTTTTATAAACTGTTCCCACAACTGTTCCCCTTAATATGATTTTATTTCAGTTAAAAATTACTCAGTTTACCAATTAGATTTTATTTTTGTGCTACGTTTCAAATGAAATATCAATTTCAGTTTAATCAACTCGTATTTATGCTTTGTTTTTCTTATCGCTTGCCCACTGTGCTGATTCGCCCGCTTACTTAATCACGACTCTGCGGTTTTCACGTAAATCACGTAGCCGACAGCATATAGTATATATAGTTTTATGGGCTTGGCCCATACCTAAATAGGGTTATGCTGACAAAAGCTTCTAGAGATAACGGTGCGCCAAGCTCTGTACTATTTTTATTTTCACTATGAATAATAACAAACAATTACAATTGTTTGGTATAAACATATGGGGCAAATATCATGGCATATTTACATATTGTCGATCGTAATCTAATCTACCGATATCTATTTATTATGATCATCAAATTGTAGCCTTTGAAAACTCGTATCGTATAGTATTGTAAATATTTCAAACAATTCAACTGTTCTCAAATGTTGTTTAATTGATATTACAGCTCAAAGCTTTTCAATCAAAACAATTTCGTAATTCTCTTCAAAACTCTACATTTTCTCTGTAAATTTTCTACTGTTCCTATAACTTTCCTTTACATTTAAAATAATTAAAAACTTTCTTAAAACTTTTCTTCTATCCCCTTTGACTGTTCCCACTTCTTAAATCAAACCGTTCTCAAAATAGTCGGGCTATCTAAAAACTGTTCTCAGCTCTTTTATAACATCGTTCTGTTCTCTTTAACTGTTCCCAAAATAGTTCCGTTCTCACATCATTCAAACTGTTCCCAAAAGCTATATGCGACGGTTTATAATTTTTTATAGTTTTGAAAACTGTCCGCATGCTCTATAGTTTCTAAAACTGTTCCCAAGCTTATTTTTTTCAATATGCAACTGTTCCCAAAACTGTTAATCAGTTTTTTCGCTTGGTTAAACCCAAAATGGAATTTTGGCTTGTGGCTTGGGCTAACTTGATTTTTTGGCTTCTCTCTAACTGTTAATTCGTCTCGAGCTTGTGGTTTTATATTACGCTTCCGTCTTGTCTTATGCTTTAACCTTGTTTTTCTTCTTCTTTCTCTTTTAGGGGACATTACGCAAAAAGGTTACGAAAAGAAGCGGACAAAGTTATTGCAACCCTTTCTAAAGAAGCACGAATGTGAGTAAAAAAAAAAGGCAACATTGATTTCATTTTGAACTGAAAATAACTGCTCCCTTCGTACCCCCCTTTCTATACCTAGTAAACGATGTGGAGAAGGCTAAGAACCTGCCCCCACCGCCATATTACAATATAAAGGACAGCAACAACAGCAATGCGAACAACGATGGCGTCATTGTGAACAGCGAGGGCTACAGCTATGTAACCGAGGTGCCATCCCTGCCCACATCCCAGCAGCGACATTCCAAGAGCAAACATTCGGAAACAAGTCAAGGTGGTGGCGGAGGAGGCGGAGGAGGAGGAGGGGGAGGCGGCGCACCTGGCTATGAGAACATGCGTCCGCAGGGCGGGGCTGTCGGAGATCCGGGATATCAGAATACCCGCGAGCCGGGAGGATTTCAGAATCACGGTAATCCGCATCAGTCCAGCAACAGCAGCCAGCATCGACAGCGACGCACACAGCGCAAGGTCACGCACAATGAGAAGCGTTATCATTCCGGTAAACATCCAAAACAAATAGACTAAAAGCCTATTTCTATAAAAACAAATATTTCCTATTTGTAAATGTTAAAAATGCATTTAAAATGTTTTTGTATTGAGAAAAACAACTCACATTTAAAGCAAATTTAGCTAATTCAGCATTCCTCACCGTTTTGGGTATTTTGAATAAAGTAGTTTCATCGATAACTCTGTAAATATCGAAATAATGACTCTAATACTAATTCAGGACAAAACAAATGTTGAGCCTAGTTTCCATACAAAAAACACAACTTATATTTGAAACAAATGTGCGAATTCACCTTACATTTTAGTATTTTTATCGATAACTCGATAATAAGCTTAATACCTATCAGTGATCTCAATTTAATACAAATCAAAATATCGAAAATGTTTGGTCTTGTTTTCATAAAAAAGAGTTTACATATGAAACAAATTTTTTTTTTCAACTTCACATTTTTAGTGTATTTATCGATAACTCTGTAAAATCGATACACTGAACAGCGATCTAGATTTAATACAAAACAAGACATAAAATGTTTTGCTAGTTTCCATTAATATAAACCGTTTACATTTAAAACAAATATGATTTCTACACATTCAAATGTGACTAAATGTGTAAATTTCAGTAAATGATCTATGCTAACTGTTCCCACTCTTGCAGAGGTACGCACTGAGGCCGTGCAGCAGGCTCTGGCTGCTCTGAAGAGTCGCCCCAAGCCCAGTCTGCCGATGCCATCGAAGCGCAGCTCTGTGCTGAATCGCAGTCCTGGCTGCAACGAGGATCTGGACTCCTCCACGGATGACGAATCGATACCGGAGGAGCTGCTCTCACCCGACAAGGAGTACAACTATCCGCGAGATCACATCAGCAACAGCATGCTGCCCCCAGAGCCCATCATCAAGCCGCCAATACGTGAATCATCCATGGTCTCTCAGCAGCAGCAACATCAGCAGCAGCAGCAGCAGCAACATCATTCACAACAACAGCAGCAGCAGCAGCATTTGAGGCAACATGAGCTGAAACAGTCGCAAGCACAAATACAACAAAAGTATCCATCGTCCGGCAGCGGAGGCGCCGCAGAGCGTCGTCCACCGCAGAATCTGCCGCCGCTGGTGAGTTGAGCTACAGTAAAGCGAGGCTATGATGCACAGCAGACTAGAGTGGGAACAGCTCAAGATTTAAGCTGAAAATTAAGTCTGTTAGTTAATATAAGCATTCTAGAGTGAGAAAAGTTGGCTCTTAAGTTGAACATATAGTCAAGTTAATATTACAGAACTACAGTAAAGCGAGGCTATGATGCACAGCAGACTAGAGTGGTAACAGCTTAAGATATCAGCTGAAAATAGGGTCTAGTTAATAGTTAATATAAGAATTATTGAGTGAGAACAGTTTGATTTCAAGTTGGAAGTATAGTTTAGTAATTAAAGCTACAGTGAAGCGAGGCTATGATGTACAGTAGTCGAGTGTGAACAGATAAAGTTACAAGCTGAAAATTAAGTCTGTTAGTTAATACAAGCATTCTAGAGTGAGAACAGTTTGGTTTATAGAAATACAGTAAAGCAATGCTTTGATGGACAACAGTCTAGAGTGAGAACTGAAAATGGGGTCTATCTATGAGTTAAGATCAAAATACAGTTTGGTTAAAAGCAAATGTATCAACTTATTGTTTTTGAGGTCTAGAGTAGGAACAGATTTATTATTTATTTGAAAATATAGTCTGTTTAATAACAAAATTATTTTTTTTTAATTAAGACGATCTTTGTTTGTTGTAGGCAGGCTACACTGTAAGATTTCTGCTTATTGCCTCTTTATTAGATTTACTTTAATTAGCTTCGCAATAGTCACTCAATAGCTATTTAAAGTGGCAGCTACAGTACACACTGGCTACAAAGTATAGGCAAATACTTTATACTTTGTGAGGTAATGTAAAATGTATAAGAATATGAGTGCAAAACGATTCATGCATATTCATGGAGCTATAATTAAACAGACCTTGGCTTCTCGCACTGCTTGAAGGCAAATTGAGCAATGATATCATAGGTTAAATCAGCAAAAAAAAACATTGTACAGCATGTAAACAGTTTGGAGAAGGTTAACTATACGGTTAATGATGTAAGGAATACCAAAAATAAGTTGATTTAGTCAGGCAATTAACTACAGATTAAGATGCGTATCAATATTTCGGAATATTTAATATATTTTACAATTTTTTTAAATAAATGTTTGATATATTTTATTATCCAAATTTATTAATCGAAAATCGATTTTTAATCGAATTAACACATGGGTAGCATATCACAAAATAAAGATGCATAAAAAGATAGGTTTTGTTAGATTGTATAAAATTCCGAAAAGAATTTAGATTAAGAAATACCACAAATTATATATATAGAGCGATAAATACCAAATTTACACCCGAAATTCTGGCTATCTAGTATTTTATGTATATTATATATATCTTTTGTCAACTTGCAGCCCACATCGGATACATCGAGCACTGAATCGCCGCCAATAGCTTATAAGCGAGATAATGAGTTTACTGATAAGGCCTACAAGCAGAAGCATTGTGAGTGAACTTTCTTCGAAATGTTTTGTTAATTGACACCAATTATTCATATTATTTATTCACGCATATTCAAGCATATTCACGCATACACTCATCCGCTGATTCGTTTATTTATCGCCATGTTATTCATACTATTTCCCCAGTCAACGCGCCAGACATCACACAGTTCAACAATGCGCATCGGATTGCCGATCGGGTGACACGTTATGTGAACGTCTCCCAGACAGATCTCTCCGAGACGGACGCCAACGGCAAGTGGAAGGTATCGGCAAAGATCCAACAGCTTTTGAACACTTTGAAGCGCCCCAAGCGTCGTCCGCTGCCCGAGTTCTATGAGGATAACGACATCGAGCTGGAGATCGCAGCGAATCCCAAGGATCCCAATGCACCCAAACCCGAGGGCAGCACCATGACCCCAGTCCAAGGCGAACAGCTGTCTATACCTGCGGGTCTACCCAGAACTTTGGAGTGTGCGCTGCAGCGTTACGGCAGCAACTCCTTCAAGAGCTCCATGGCAACGGTACTGGATCCTAATGGTAAAATCACCACCACCCTGACCTACGGCAAGCTGCTCTCGCGTGCACAAAAGATCGCCTATGCCTTGTCCACCAAGATCTTCAGCAAGGGTCCCGAGCAGGTCACCCTCAAGCCCGGAGATCGCGTAGCGCTCGTCTATCCCAATAACGATCCGTTGAGGTAAGCATCAGGTTATTATTAGAGCTGCAAACCCAAAAGAAACCAAAAAGAAATCCGTAATACCGATTCGAATCCCGTTTGTTGAATGTTAATTTAATATAAATATACCTAATTCTACAAGTAGAGAAACTTGCAAATTAAGTCTGGAAATCATTTTATTAATTCAATTAAGATGTACAATTTTGCTTATGACGTTATGACGTTAGCAAAACCTTTCTCAATTAAAAATTTAAAGGTATTTCTATGTCGTAAAATTTAATTAGAACCGGTTTCGTGTTCCGTTATTTGGTTAATTCCCGATTCGGTTAAAGGTTTGGTTCAAAATAAAATAAATTACGAATTTCGTTTGCAAACCGGTTAGGCTTAAACCCGATTTGTAACTCCAGTTATATAGGTTATTCTTTTAAATTATCTTTAGTGTTTGCTATAAATAAATTTTGAAATGACCTTATCCAACCGGTTCGGTTCGAAAATTTGGTTCTCAGCACTGTTAATTATAGATTATTTCGCTTCAAATTCGGTTGGCAGCACTATTAATTATGGATTATTTATCTGGAATTTTCTTTAATATTGCTTTTTTTTTTACAGTTTTATCACCGCCTGGTATGGCTGCATGTTTCGAGGTCTGGTGCCGTTGCCCATAGAGCTGCCGCTCTCCAGCTCGGACACGCCGCCACAGCAGGTGGGTTTCCTGCTCAGCTCCTGTGGCATTACGGTGGCGCTGACCTCGGAGGCTTGTCTCAAGGGTTTGCCCAAATCGGCGACGGGTGAGATAGCCAAGTTGAAGGGTTGGCCACGTCTGCAATGGTTTGTCACGGAGCATCTGCCCAAACCTCCCAAAGATTTCAACGTGGGCAATTTGCGCATCGAGGACACGGCCGCTGCCTACATAGAGTATACGACGGACAAGGAGGGTAGCGTAATGGGTGAGTACTTGGCATCGTATATTAGATTATGCCCTATAATATACCCTGTAATTTTACAGGCATCACCGTCACACGCGCTGCAATGATTAATCATTGTCGGGCGCTGACCATGGCCTGTCATTATACGGAGGGCGAGACGATTGTCTGCGTGCTGGACTTCAAGCGGGAGGTGGGACTTTGGCATGCGGTGCTGACGTCCATTCTGAACGGCATGCACGTGGTGTTTATACCCTATGCGCTGATGAAGCTGCGTCCCTCCTCTTGGATGCAGCTGATCACCAAGCATCGTGCCTCGTGCTGTTTGGTCAAGAGTCGGGATCTGCATTGGGGTCTGCTGGCCACCAAGGATCATAAGGACATCTCGTTGTCATCGCTGCGCATGCTGCTCGTTGCAGATGGCGCTAATCCCTGGTCCTTGTCGTCCTGCGATCAGTTTCTGAACGTCTTTCAGGCCAAGGGTCTGCGCTCCGATGCCATTTGCCCCTGTGCCAGCAGCTCCGAGGTCTTCACCGTCTCGCTGCGTCGGCCCGGACGCTCCTCCTCCACGGGCTTCAGTCAATCCGCCACGGGACGCGGTGTCCTTTCCATGGCAGCGCTCTCGCATGGCGTTGTGCGCGTGGACAGCGAAGATTCGTTGACTTCGCTAACGCTGCAGGATTGCGGCCAGGTGATGCCCGCTGCCCAGATGGTCGTGGTGCGTTCGGAGGGGGCGCCCGTGCTCTGCAAGACGGATCAGGTGGGCGAGATCTGTGTGACGAGCGGTTCGACTGGCGCCAGTTACTTTGGCCTCGACGGCATGACAAATTCCACGTTTAAAGTTCAGCCGCTGCTCGAGGATCCCGAACAGCCCAAGGAGGGCGGAGGCACCATTGTCAGCACCCCAAAACCCCTCAGCGAGGAGCATTACGTGCGCTCCGGTCTTTTGGGTTTTCTGGGTCCCGGCGGTCTCGTCTTTGTCTGTGGCTCACGCGATGGTTTGATGACGGTTACGGGACGCAAGCACAATGCGGATGACATCATCGCTACCGTCTTGGCGGTAGAGCCCATGCGGTTTATCTACCGTGGACGCATTGCGGTGTTCAGCATCAAAGTTTTGCGGGATGAACGGGTTTGTGTGATTGCCGAACAGCGTCCCGATTGCTCCGAGGAGGAGAGCTTCCAGTGGATGTCACGCGTGCTGCAAGCCGTCGATTCCATACACCAGGTGGGCATCTATTGCTTGGCCCTGGTGCCGCCCAATCATCTGCCCAAAACGCCGCTGGGGGGCATACATCTGTGCGAGGCAAGGCGTCGCTTCCTGGAGGGTTCGCTGCATCCGGCCAATGTGCTCATGTGTCCGCACACGTGTGTCACCAATCTGCCCAAGCCACGCGAGATGCATCAAGGTGAGTGCGAACGGAGAAACGGGTCTATAAACGTAACGGTTATAGCTTTCTAGGCAAAAAAAAAAAAATCAGTCTGTGTGTTTGTTTAAATGCATCTCGAAAGCTATACAAGCTAGTGCCACTAAATTTGGAATGTAGCTAGGCATATGCTATAAGCAAAGAAAGTTTATTTAAAAATTTAAGTGCCACGCCCCTTTCGCCTGCAAATCAATAAAAATCCTGTAACTATTTATATTATAAGATCAAAAAAACCATTTCTACCAAGCTTTGTAGATAATTACAGAGTATGTTCTAGTTCGGTTCCTCCGACTGATCAGCTACATCCTAACTGGTTTTTAAATCTATAACCGTTACGCGCATACCCTGTGATTGGGATTTGGGACTGGGGATTATGTTTTTGGCTGTGGTTTCCATTTGATATTAATTGGCTTTTTGTGTATCTCTTGGTGTCTCTCTATGCTTTCCAACAAACTAAAAATATTTGTTTTCTCCTTCTCCAAACAAAACAAACAACAACAACTTTGTGCTACTCTCTCAAACAACAATTACAACAACAACTAAACGCAACACTAATCAAACAAACAACAACAATAAACAACAAACAAACAACCAACACTCCAAATGCTAACCACACTCTGTATTTATAACAACAACTGGCAACAACTGCAACTGCAACATGTATGTCAACAACAACAATCACAACAACTAATTGCATTTGCCTTGCTTTAACACTAACTGCCAACAACATCCACAACATCCACAAAACGAACAACAACATCCACAACATCCACATCGCCTAAACAACATTTGTGTTGCCTTGCCAAAAAAAAAAAAAAACACCCTTAACTCATCATCACCTCATGCCCACCGCATACTAACCGCAAAAATACCCTGTAAAAATCTGTGCACTGCAAAAAATAAAGCCGTGCAAAGCACTGCAAAACTAAGCTCAACATCTACATCTGGCTGTGGTATTACAGACACGGGTGTGGGCCCCGCCTCCGTCATGGTTGGCAACTTAGTGCAGGGCAACCGCTTGGCCGTTGCACATGGGCGCGATGTGGGCATGGCCGAGGACGGCGAACGCAAGGTATGTCACAGTCGTTCAATTTCCCTTCTTTGCATTTCATTAAACTTGATTCTTTTCGCCTCTCCCTTGCAGCCTCAGCTCATAACTGGCGTCTTGCGCTGGCGTGCGAACACCTCGCCTGATCACATCATCTTTACGCTGCTCAATTCGAAGGGTAAGACCGAATTTATACCTTAAGTAATATCTGTGCTTATCGCTCATCTATCCTAGGCGCCATTGCCAAAACTCTGACCTGTTCGGAGCTGCACAAACGCGCCGAGAAGATAGCAGCCCTGCTGCAGGAACGTGGCAAAATTGAGCCTGGCGATCATGTTGGTAAGTACGAGATCTTTTGCTAAAGTCAACTAGATCTACATATACACATTATAGGGTCTGTCCTGGCTTCTATTGTTAAATCCTTTTTTTCTGCCTTTCTAAATGATCCCATCAAACTCAGTAACTAAAAGAGCTAAGTCTGTTAAATTTGGAATGTTGGAAGGTGTATACCGTACACATATTAATCTTAGTTAAAATTTTGGTTGACCTGCCCATTTCCCGTACATATCATCAAAAACCCTAACGTCCAGAATTGTTAATGTAGAAGCTTGCCATTTGGCATATTTGTTTTCTACAATTATAATAAACGATCCTAAAAATTGCATTCCAATCGGTTAAGAAACACAAAAGTTATTTAGGAAACAAATTTAGGAAATGCTCTGTGCTCTTCCTTCCCACTGTAGCAAACGTTTTTTTAGTTTTTTCATTTTTAAATTCAGATTTTTAGCCGCAAACAAGTTTGTATATATTTTTTATGCATATTTCAAAAGTACAATTTATTTAGAAACAAATATTATAGATTAAAAAAAAAATTTATTTTTTTTTTCAAAAATTTAAAATTTTTAAAGAGGGTCGAAAAATTTTGCAAAATTAAAAAAAAAAATTTTTTTTACCCATTAATTTATTTGAATTGTATTTTATTTGTTCACTTAAATAATTGATAATAAGCCAAACCGCTTCAAAATTGCTTGCGTTTTGGCGAAGTTATGCACATTCAAAGTTCATGGGTAGTGCTGGGTATACAGTTGGGTGCGTCCCACTGAACGTTTAAATTTGCATTCAAATTTCATAACTAGTTTATCTATATATCTAATAAATATCGGGGGTTTAAATAACTAAGGTTTAAGCTTCTTTTTAGTGTTCTCAAGTTCTCAGGTTCAATGGTATTTTGTTTTGGACCTTTATATCAGCTTTAAAGTATACTCTATAAACCTTAAACCTTCTATGTTTCTACTCCGATTTTAGCACTCATCTTTCCACCTGGTCTGGATCTGCTGTGTGCATTCTACGGCTGTTTATACCTGGGTGCCATACCCATCACCATCAGGCCTCCGCATCCGCAGAATCTGATAACGACGCTGCCCACGGTGCGCATGATTGTGGACGTGTCGAAGAGCGGCATTGTGCTATCGATACAACCGATAATAAAGCTATTGAAATCTCGGGAGGCTGCCTCGTCGATAGACCCAAAGACCTGGCCGCCCATACTGGACATTGATGATAATCCCAAGCGTAAATTGGCGGGCATCGCCAGCGTATCCTTGGACTCCAGTGCCTATTTGGATTTCAGTGTCTCCACCTGCGGTCGTCTCAGCGGTGTCAACATAACGCATCGGTAGGACCAGAATTTGGAGTTGATTTACCAGTTTATTAACTATAATCCCTTTACAGATCTCTGTCTAGTCTGTGCGCCAGTTTAAAACTGGCCTGTGAATTGTATCCATCGCGTCATGTGGCCCTCTGTCTGGATCCGTATTGCGGCTTGGGCTTTGTCATGTGGACCCTAATCGGTGTCTACAGTGGGCATCATTCCATACTGATCGCACCCTACGAGGTGGAAGCGAATCCCAGTCTCTGGTTGTCCACGCTGTCGCAGCATCGGGTGCGTGACACCTTCTGCTCCTACGGCGTCATCGAGCTGTGCACCAAGGCCCTTAGCAACTCCGTGCCCTCGCTCAAGCAACGCGGCGTGGATCTCAGATGTGTGCGCACCTGCGTCGTGGTCGGAGAGGAACGTCCCAGGGTCACGCTAACCCAACAGTTCTGCAAACTGTTCCAGGGTCTCGGCCTGAACACGCGCTGTGTCTCCACATCCTTTGGCTGTCGCGTCAATCCCGCCATCTGTGTGCAGGGCGCCAGCTCAGCGGAGAGCGCACAGGTCTACGTGGATCTCAGGGCGTTGCGCAACAATCGTGTCGCTCTGGTAGAGCGCGGGGCACCCAATTCTTTGTGCCTCATCGAATCGGGCAAGCTGCTGCCGGGCGTCAAGGTCATCATTGCGAATCCGGAGACCAAGGGACACTGCGGCGACTCTCACTTGGGTGAAATTTGGGTAAGAATGCAGCAAACTACGTAATATCGAGTTTTATCGATATACTGTTTGGGTCTACAATCGATTAATCGAGGCAAACAATTTTGACTGTCGCATATAACTTATAATAATTTAAAGATAAAACTATCGATATTATCGAGAACTGTTACCACTCTCACTAAACTGTTCCCATTTCTGTTCCCAGGTGCAAGCGCCTCACAACGCCAACGGCTACTTCACCATCTACGGCGATGAGACGGATTACAATGATCATTTCAATGCCAAACTGGTGACCGGTGCCACCTCAGAGTTGTACGCACGTACAGGGTATCTGGGCTTCTTGCGTCGCACCGAGTGTTCCCAGGCCGCATCCATACTGGATGAGACCACCCCGAGTGTCGCGAGTCGGGACAGTGATACGGAGTCCCTGAACTCCATGAGTCAGCTGCAGCTGAACTTCTCCAATGCCTCGCTGGGAGGCAACTCCGAGCACAGTCTGGTTGGGGGTCCGGGAAATGCCAACGATCAGGAACTACACGATGCTGTCTACGTGGTCGGTGCTCTGGACGAGGTGATATCGTTGCGTGGCATGAACTACCATCCCATTGACATTGAGAATTCGGTGCTGCGTTGCCACAAGAAGATTGCCGAGTGGTAAGTGAGAGAGAAAATAAAGAAACTGTTCCCAAATACAAACTGTTCCCAAACAATAACTGTTCCCAAACACCAACTGTTCCCAAATACACACTGTTCTGACTGACTAAACAAATCCCATTTTAACGACAATTGAATCGATAATTAAAAGCAATTAATCGATAATTGTGCATAATACGATTAATCGTGGTCTCTTCCCCGTAGTGCCGTGTTTACTTGGACCAATCTGTTGGTGGTCGTTGTGGAGCTGGACGGCAATGAATCGGAGGCGCTGGACTTGGTGCCGTTAGTCACAAATACGGTGTTGGAGGAGCATCAGCTCATAGTGGGCGTAGTTGTAGTGGTAGATCCAGGTGAGATCTATATACTATATATTTATTTGATCAGTAGTAACCCCGATCTCTCTGCTCTTGCAGGTGTTGTGCCCATCAATAGTCGAGGGGAGAAGCAGAGAATGCATTTACGGGATGGTTTTCTAGCGGATCAATTGGATCCCATTTACGTAGCGTACAATATGTAAATAGTATTATTATTAGCGGTACTCCGGCGCCAAGGACAACCACAATTATTTATTCACACACACAAAGCGATAAACGAAACAAAACAAAGCCAATTTTCCTTGTAATCGACACAATTTAGCGCGACAAAAAAAAGTATTTAGAATTTTGCATGAATTTAGACTTGACAAAGAGCAAAAGTAGACGAAACGAAATGAAAACTATAAACTGCTTTCCTTCCTTATACACTCATACACACACGACAAACACACACATACCATTTTCCATTTCCATTTTCCATAACTTACAACATAGTTGATAGGCAAAGCTAACCCTAAGAACATATTTAACAGCGACAATTTCCACTCATTGACGATAGAAACAAAAAAAAAACAAAATGAAAACTCATCGTAAAACATTTCTATGTAAAATGCAATAAACAATTTATATATATATATATAAAATTTATAGTGTTTTTTGCTTTTCTTTGGTCTAAATTCTTATGTAGGATTCGCTGTCTTTTGCACCGGCTGCAATTCCGTGCCCTCGGCTATGGAATGCGAACCTCGGTCATACCACCAGCGCAATATGATGGTTCTACGTCGACGCACCACCAGAAATATCAGCATAATCCACAGGCCCTGCAGCCCATTGATCATGTCGCACAGCAATAGATACCCTGTAAAAGCAATAGACATCAATTTATTAGTCATACCTCTTATAGGGTGCTATGTTTTAGAACTTACCCTCGTTTCCAGGCGAATAGAACGTGACTATTTCGAACAGCCAGGCTAAGATGATGATAATGCCCAATAAAGCCACACATTTGGCGCTATAAATAGTTGAATTTTGAGGTTAAGTGCACAGTTTGAGGTTATGTTTGCTTACTCCTTTTTAACATCCTCGTATTTCTGTATATCAAACTGTCTGATGGGCACGCAACTCTCCAGTTCATCATCATTTGCACGCAGATAACCATCCGTTTTAATGCGCTGAAAGCCGAAGAAGGCAATGACCATAACCTAGAAAATAAATCGGGAAATTTGTAACGACTTTTTTGTGTATTCTATTTTAGTAGAGCTTATCAACAGTAAGATTAGGAATTGCTTTCTTTTAGCGCCCTCCAAACTAAAAATTTAGATAAATCGAAGTGTTATCGTGGGGTTATTAACAGTAAGATTAGGATAGGTTATTCGATAAAATCTTGATTGCTTTCTTTGCTTTATTAATTGAAATATTTACAAATAAGTGAGTGTATTATCAGTGGGGTTATTAATAATCCATTAACTGTACGGGGTATTTTTATTAAAGGGGAATCAAAGTGTTATTTATGAAGTTTACTAATCTTGCTTTTGGGAAATGGAATTTACAGTATTAGGTTCCGCTGAGGTATTATTACTGTCGGTTTAATATAACGGAAAGGCTAAGTAATCAAAGTACGCTGCGAACACCCGACACGAACCTATGTCTGGTAGTGGGTATCGATGTCTTCCCACATAACATAAACTTACCAGAAAGCTGAGTCCCAGTAAGGTCGAAACAGGTGGTATGAAGTAGCGCTGTGATTCGCGTATGGATTCCGTGAGACCCTGTAGAAAGTAGGACGGCATGCCCGGTAAACCCTTCTGCACCGTCATCGTGACTAGTACAGCGGGTCCTATAATGGCAACCAGAAGATAACAGCCGAAATTGATGGCGATCCAGGTGTTATTCAGCTGCACATAACACGGTAGCTTGTACCAGATATTAAGCAGAACATTGCAGCAGATGCAGAGGTACCAAAAGAAGAAGCTCAGTATAAAGAACTGTATGATATAGCCGATAATACCGCCCGACGGTATGCCATAGATGTGCACTACGGAGTACACAAAGTACCCGGATGCGAGGCACAACGACATCAATGCCAAGGACCATCCATGCACATTACGTAACAATTTTAGGGTCAAATGGAGATATGCAACCAACAGCAGGCAGGGCATGCTGATCAGCATTAGTACAGCCACTATGACCACCTTGGCCTTGGACACCTCCTCCACCTGAGTGATGCACACAAAGGCCAAGATCTGCCCGGACTTGTCCTGATCCACGCAGTAGTTGTGCTCCACCGTATAGGATTCATTGCCATACTTATCGATGATCAGCAACGAACCATCCTGCATTACAAAGAAGACGTCCTCGCTGTCGTCGTATTGAAACGAGCTGAAAAAGTAAACACTGCAATAAATACAATGAGTTTTTGCTTAGGGGGGGACTAGAGATTGTAATACTGAGGGTTAATAGGACCTAGACTAGTAGGCATGACCTAACAAAATTGAAGATGCTGCATGAAGCATATCCGAATAAAACCCCTTTCTGAAAACGGATTAAAACCTGTGCTTCAGATCACCGACAAAGTTTATAGATATGATTTTTATAGGGTTTATTTATTGGTTTAGCTGTCATATTCAGAACAAGTCTTGTATATATTCTCCGCTGGGAGATCACGTATAGCTGGGATTACCAAGCTCATAGGATTGTTCAATTGAATTTAGAGATTCTTCACCCAATTTTAAAAAACTAAGCTTATACTATCACCTTAGTTTTGTTACTATACTCTTCTATGTTTCGGTTAATTTTCCCCGCTGGGAACTCACCTATTACAGGGATTACCGATCTCATAGGACAGTTGAGGTTCGATTTCCAGATCCTCAATGCAGTTATCGTAGAGCTCGGCACTGATGATGGTCGGCTGGAAGTTGGAGACCCCGCTCTCGCACATGGAATCGCTCTGATTCTCTCGATAGAAGTCCAGGTTCTCTCCGAGCGGACAGCATTTACGTAATCTCGAATTCTCTGTGGGAACCGGTTGGATTCTGGACTTTTCTCGCTGCGAGCAGTCAGATGGTTTTCTCTGACTTTGACTTTGGGTCTGTTTAATATCTGGAGGGCGCGTGCTGTTGCTATTAACACTAGCTATGGCAATCGTTGTTGGTGTTGTCAGGGGAGTTGTCGTTGTTGTATTTGTTGTTGTTGTTGTGGAGACGGTTGTTGTTGGTGTTGTTGCTGTGATGGTGCTGTAGTTAACCTCCGTCAAGTCGGCTAGAGTTGTGCTGGTGCTAGAAGCGAAACCGGAAGTATTAGCGTAGTTTAACAATAAGCTGGAAGAACCTAAGTATATTAACCTTTCATTGTTTAAAATAACTGTGACATTAGTCAGATCTTCTGCTCGGGCCAGCAGTAAGCATACACTGAGCGAAATGATATAGCAGCTGCCAGTGAACATATTGTATTGTGTTCTGTTTGATTTAAGCTGAAATTAATGAAATCAATATTAATAAATCAAAAGGCGTAACTCGAGCTTGACGCGGATTTTTTAAGGTAATTCAAGTTCCGCCTCTATTCTTTGTTGTGTTTTATACCCAGCACCTATTAGAAATGGGTAATAGAGGGTATACGAAGTTTGTGCAAATGTAATAGAAGAAGGCGTGGCACCCGCAAAGTTAATGTATGCATATGTATATTCTTGCTTAAGCCGACGAATTCAGTTAATGTAGCCCTAGCTTATTGTCTGTTTGAATTAAATAAAAGATCTCGAAAGCTATAAGAGCTAGAGCTATCAAATTTGGAATGTAGTTGGCTATATATCATACGCAGATCATGTATATTTTAAAAATTTGATGCCACGCTCCAACCGCCCACAAATCAGTAAAAACCTCATTACTTGCGCAATTTTTAATGTAGACTTTTGTCATTATAGTAATCTGTACTGAAATATGCACTTAAATCGGTTGATAAACACAAAAGTTATTAAAGAAACCCCCTCTCTTCCGCTTTGTAGATTGTGGCAGCGTAGAGTCCAAAGTACACTTCAGTCGGGTGCGTCCGACTGTTCGGTGCCGTCTACGTCTACGTCTGTTTAACTTGTAGTAGGCGTCTATCATAGCAGTCATCTACTTAAGCACACACACGCACCAGAACCTATCAAACTGAGTGTGTGTTAATTATCTACTCCAATTATAAAAAAAATATATAAATTCTGGGTTTCATGACGTCATGGGCATGAGTGTGTTTGGCGTTAAGAAATTCTTGTTATTATACAAAGATATGAATGTAGTTATTGTGTTTCGATGGGTATTCGGGTGTTTCGCTGGAAAGTCCGTGACAAAACTTTATAAAAAATGCAATGATAAGCGATTTACAGGTAAATGGGGTCAGGTGTGTGGGGCAAACCTGCCGTATTTGTTTAGTATTGTAAATTAGGTTTTTATGCACACACAGTCTATATGTACACCTAGAGCAATAATCAGGTGTATACGTATTGCGGCTTTATCTAAAAATCGCGTTCGTTATTTACTCACATGCCAATAAAACTAGGAAACTTATCGTTGCTGGAATGTCTATTAAACTATGTGGATATATTTGTAAGCTAGCGTGCTAATTAACAGCATAAATATAATAACATTTTCGTGGAACGATTTGGGCTTATTTTCTAAATGCAACCGACGAGCGCGCACTGTGAAGTAATACTAGCGAAATCGGATTGCGTCTGGTACGTAAGCCCCCTTTGGACGCATTGTCAACTGATAAGATAATGATATATATTATGCACAGGGTTACAGCAAACCAACAATTACTGACTTCCACGCGTTGTTGTAACACTTATGCACAAACTCTCATTTATAGAATGCACAAAAACAATTAAATCCAGCCAGTTAGGCGGTCTAAACGCAATTAATAACTGCTCGGCACGTCGATTACACATATTTTCAAATTCAATTAAATATCGCCACAACTATCGATAGATTGTGTGCGGCGCAACCCTGCTTGGGACGCGCATACAACCATGTGGTAGTTGGTACGAAAAACGACTGCCAGATGTCGCTAACAGCATTAGCAAATGAAAGACGCGCTGTGATTGGCTGACTGTACGCTATTCGGGCTATAAGTGCAGAACTCAAATGTAAGTTAAAAGTCGCTCTAACAGTTTGCTTAAAATAAGTTAAATAATATTGTTATAAATAAGTGCAACGCGTACGCAATGTGTTGCCAAGTGGGCTATGTAAATGCAGCAATTAAAGTTAGTGTCAATTGTGCCAGTTAAAACGTTCTCAACGCAATTTGCAACAGATTTTCTCGCTATTATAAATGGCGGACAATGTGCGTTGGCTTCACACACACACACAAGCGCACACGCCAGCACACACACACACACCAATAGAAACGTAGCTGTGTGTGTGTATGTGCGTGTCGGAGTGAAAAAAATAATATAATTTGGCAAAAACCTGGCTCAAAGCAAAGCATCCTGTGTGTGTGTGCGCGTTAAAATGTGTTGGTGTGCGTGCGCTTTTGGCGGCATATATATATACGTAATTAGTAAACTTTTTTCATATGCAATTTGTAAACAAAAAATGATATTCGAATCGTTGCTGTGCATTTTATCGATTTTTTCGCACACACACACACACACAGATAGAATTCAGTGCGCATTGGTGTGAGTGCGATTTACAGCTACAACTCGCAATTATTGTTATTGTTATTGTTTTTGTTTTTGTTGTTATTTACATTACATCTATTTGGCTCCGATAGATAATGTGCAATATGCTTGAAAGAAGAATTACCAGAAGAAAACCAATTTGTATTTGAGGTACAGCAAGTACACACACGCACACTGAGGCAAACAAGCGAAGGAAGCTCTCACACACACACACAAGGCGATAGTTTTAAGGAGCAGAAAGTGGGTGGAAAGGAACGCCAAGCAGAGCAGACAATCTTCAACGATCTATAAAACCCAATATATATAGCTATATATATATATAATGAGTGGGCGCGGCAGTCGTAAGCGTGGTCGACCCCCAAAGACGCCCAACGAACGCTCGCCGGGACGCTTCAACTATCAGCTGCTCAAGAAACCGAAATATCTCAGCGAGGGCAAATCTCAGCCCAGCACCCCCTCCGCCTCGCGCTGCATCTCCCCCCAGAGCGACGAGTGCAGCCGCAGCAGTCACAACAATCGCAGCAGCCGCGGCGGCAACGGCGGCGGCGGCAGCAGCAGCAGCAAGCGAGGAGGACGCGGAGGGGGACGCAAGTCAAATGCTAATGCCAACGCCAGCAGCACCAGCTTTCCGGGACGTAAAGGTAAATATCAAGGAAGAAAACCTTCCGCAGCGTCTCTAGTACAGTCAAAACGCAGCTTAAATCCCGAATAGGTGTAGATCTTGAGATATGACCCACCAAAGCATCAGAAATATAACTGCGATTCGATCCAAATCGATAAGTATCCCTATCCATTCGATTCATATCGTATTTACGATAACTTGTGCACAAGAATCGTTAAAAGTATCGAAAATATAACACAGGATTTATATCTATATTGTTCGATATCGATTTTGTCCTTAGAATAGTAAAAGCATCGAGGACAGTCTTAGAAATAGAGCAAGGATTCGATCTATATTGCGCGATAACGATGTTTTCTTTAGATTAATCAGAATCGACAATATAATCTATATTTATCAACGTCAATGTTTCCAATATATTGTATATGGACTTGGAGAAGAGTATCATTATAAAAGTTAATTCTATTTCGATCTGTATTTATCAACAGCAATGTTAAGGATAGTTTAAAGGTAGGTTTTGATAGGAGGCATTAGAAATAAAATAATATTTATCGCAAGTTTTGATTTCGATATAAATATCAATAGTAGTAACAGAATTTAAAAAAGTCATTATGTCTGTATTTGGTATATTAAGAAAATTCGAAAATTATTAGAAAATTAGAATTAAAATTTGATTCATATTTAGCTATATGGATGTTCTGCAATATTTTCTATATTAAAATCTAAAATCAATTAAAATTTTTAAATCAATACATCGATTAAACTATCAAAGCAGTATGAATTCAATGTCACTTTTCCGATACAACTAAAGTTATCCAGTTCAGCGCTGAGACAACTGTCAAATTTACTTTAGCTCTGAGGTTAGAATAACTTTCTCACTATCCTGAAGTGACAAATAAAGTAAAGAATATTGTGTACGCATCAAGTAAATTAATCAAAACCAAAACCCGCAGAAGCATTAAACTCAAGAACTAGAGAATTACTGAATAAAAGCTAGAATTTATAGATTATAAATTTAGTAAAAATCAAGTTATGAAAATTACCAGAAAGAGAACATCTACTCGACGTTTACCGCGAGGTTTGTCAAGTCTTAGCGGTGGTTAAAGTTATTTATTCTGTTTATTGTCAAACTCCGTTTGATTTCGTTTGTACAGGTTACGAATCGGAATATCATTATGGCTCCGATTTCGGTGATTCGGAGGAGGAGAAGTCGGAGAATGAGGACGATATGCTGCTGACGCCCAGCGACGAGGAGAGCATCGATGCGGGCAATGAGAGCGAATCGGAATTCTCCGTCTGCAGTTTCACACAGAACGGTGTTGGACGTCCCCCCCGTCCGCCCAGTCCCGATCCCATTTGGCTGCAGGAGGGACGCGTCTATGCCACGCTAGAATTACCCGAATCTTCGGAAGATCTATGCATTGGCAATAGTCACGTTTTGGCCGCTCTAAGTATTTACGAAGTATTACGTAGATTTCGTCATCTGGTGCGTCTCTCGCCCTTTCGCTTTGAGGACTTTTGTGCGGCGCTGACATGCGAGGAGCAAAGCGCTCTCCTAACCGATGTGCACATAATGCTGCTCAAGGCCATCCTGAGGGAGGAGGATGTCCAGAGCACGCACTTTGGTCCCATGGATCAAAAGGATTCCATCAACATCAGTCTGTATCTCATTGATGCCATCACCTGGCCGGAGGTTTTGCGCGGCTATGTCGAATGCGATCGATCCTTTGATCGCAATGTCTATCATATACTCAGCAACGGAGAATATCCCTATACGGGCGTAGATCATCGTCTGATTGTTCTGCAATTTCTCACCGATCAATTCCTGCTCGCTAACTCGGTGAGGGAAGTGATGGTGCAGGAGCATCCCATAAAGTACGACGATCACTGTCGCGCCTGCCATCGCCTGGGCGATCTGCTCTGCTGCGAAACCTGCGCGGCTGTCTATCATCTGGAGTGCGTCGATCCGCCCATGAACGATGTGCCCACGGAGGATTGGCAGTGCGGCCTCTGCCGTTCGCATAAGCTGAGCGGCGTGGTCGACTGTGTGTTGCCGCAGGAGAAGCAGGGCGTGCTGATACGGCATGATACTCTGGGCGTGGATCGACATGGGCGCAAATACTGGTTCATAGTGAGGCGTGTCTTTGTGGAGGATCAGCTGGATGGCAGCTGTTGGTACTACAGCACGCTGCCCAAGTTGCGACTGCTGCTCAAACGTCTGGATGCCCAGGAGCTCGAGTCGCGGCTATGCGCGCAGCTGCTGGAGCGTCAGGACGAGATCGAGCGCCAGATGAAGCTAACCGAGAGCATTACCAACGAGCACAAGCACAACAAACGCACGGCCCTCGAACTGGAGCAGGAGGCGACCCACGAGCTGCTGGGCGACGATGCTGATTCGGAGGCTGAGGAGAACACCAAGCAGGCGCCGGAGGACAACAAAATGGTGACCCGGCAGAAGAGCAATCAGATGAACAGCGGCACGCTCTACTTTAAGCTGGGCATGGAACTGTCCTACAAGAACTACGTCAATCAGTATGCCACCAATCCCATTGCCCTCAACAAGCCGCAGCGCAACGAGGAGCGCGACAAGCGGCGTCATCTCTCGCATAAATTCTCCCTCACCACCGCCTCGGAGTTCAAATGGGTGGGCATCACCATGGGCACCAATGAGAACATCATCACAACGCTGCGCCAGACGCTGATGAACTTTGAGACGAACATTGCCACGCCCTTTATGAATCCCAACTGGCTGATCAACAAGAAGCTCTGGACGAACGCCGTGTCGAATGCCAAACGTGCCACAGATTTTGCCGCTGTTATGCTGCTCTTTCAGGCCTCCCTCAAGAGCGTTGTCTTTGCCAACGTGTGGCACGAGCAGCTGGGGCACATGCAGCTGCAACGCATTACGAACGCCGAGCGCGAGGATCGCAAGAAGCAGGAGAAACGCGAGAAGCGCGAACGTGATGACGAGGAGGAGCGAAATCGCCTCGCCTTCAACTACATCAAGTATTCGCTGGGGCTCAAGCATCAGGTGTGGAAGCAGAAGGGCGAGGAGTATCGGGTGCACGGCCAATGGGGCTGGCTCTGGCTCTCGAGCAGTCGACGCTGCGGCGTACGCGTGCGTCGCACACGCGCTCAGCCTCTGGTACACAGCCGCATCTACGTGCATTACAGCATGGGAGAACCCGAGACGGAAGCGGAAGGGGAAGCGGAAGCAGATGAGGCAGAGGAGCAGTCGGAACAGCAGAAGCCTGTGAATGAATGCGTTTTGGTGGATCCACGCACGCAGCGCTTCATGCAGCAGTGCGAGCAGATGCAGCGCGATGCGCAGATCTGTCATTATCTGCCGCCCGAGTACAAGAACATACGCGTGCTGCAGGATGTGGGGCAGCGGGTGCAGGGACAGATCGACGTTTGCAAGGCGCTGACGGCGCCGGGACGTCAGTACTATCCGAAGGTGGCGCGCAGATGCCGCATCGATGATCTGCTCGAGCGTCGCACCAAACTCGCTGAGCTCGAGCAGCAGCTGGCCATCAAGACGGACGAAGTGAAGCCCGTTTTGGTTGCCCCCGTGCATCAGCATCGCCAGACGTATCTGGAGAAGCGGCTGCTGCGCCTCACCGAGCTGCCCGGCAAGACGCTGTCGCCCAACATCAATCTGGAGCTGGTGAACTCGCTGGCCAAGCAGATACAAACCGTGCGCACGCAGTTCAGTTCCCTGAATCGCTTTGCCAAGAGCTTTAGCTGCTACACCAAGGAGTGCAACACCAACTCCAATGCCGTCTCGCAGATCACGCAGAACACCTGCTACTCCCCGCTCTGCCTGCAGAAGGCCGCTGCCAAGAAGGATCTGCTGTTGCTGCTACGCAAGGCGCACACCGCCGGCAACGGTTCCAAGGAGACGGTTGCCGCCATACTCGGCGCTGTCAAGAAGCCGTCCATACTGGAGCAGAAGCTGACGGAGGGCAAGAAGGAAACGGTGCAGATACCGCTGGAGGAGTCCGAGGAGCAGAAGCTCGCCGAAACGGAGGCGCCACTGGATCTGCTGCAAGACTGGGAGCAGGCACGTGCCACAGCCGTCTGCTTCACGCAACAATTGCTCACAGATTGCCTGCAGCTGGCAACGGAGGAGGATGCCGCCGTGCAGGTCAAAGAGGAATCCAATGCGGATAACAGCACACAGGACTCGGACAAAATGGACTACATGGAGAGCATGGATGTGTGCAGCAATGTGGAGATCGAGAGCACAGAGGATTCACTTGCTGCCGCTGCCAGCGCCGCCAGTTCCACGGCCAATGCGGATGACGTGGACATGTTTGCCGCTGCGCGTCGCAGACGCAGCCAGAAGCCCAAGAAGTCCTACATCGGCACCAAGGATGTGCTGGATCAGACGCTGGACAGGAATCTGCCCCTCAAGCAGAATCGTCGCTTCCCCATCAACGCGCGTCCCGTCAAGCGCGAGGATGTCGCCAAATACGAGCGCGAATACTTTGAGAACGGCACCGAGCGCGTCTATTCCGCCAGCTCCACGCGCGGACGCGTCTATCTGCTGCGTGAAACTGCCAAGCTCTATGAGCAAACCGTCAAGTCGGAGGATAAGGCGCTGGTCAAGAAGGCGCACTACTCCCGTTATCCCATCATCTCCAACTTTCTCACGCACAAACAGAAGCGCAGTCTCTTTGTGCTGCCTCGCTACGAACTGCTCAAGCTGGCGCGTCTTGGAGGCAAGGCTCCAGCTGCTGGCTTCCATCATGGGGCCAAGAACAACTCCTCCATCTGGCCGTATCAGTGCTCAAGGCCGCTCTTCCGCACCTGTTGGTCCTACCGCACCTCCAATGCCAGCACCCTCAGCTCCATTGCGCTGCAGCTGCGCATCCTCTGGTGCTGCCTGCGCTGGGATGACATGATCGCCAAGCCCCCCTCCGCCGATGGCAAGCATCAGGTGACCACCGAGAACGAGATCGTCACGCTGGAACTGCTCAAGATGCGACATGCGGGCCGATATGGCGAGAAGTCGTGTTATCTGCGACGCAAGGTCGTCATACCGCTCGAAATGCCCAAAACCATCAGGGGTAAGTTGCTTCCAAAATATCGACTTGGAGCTGTCTGTCCGTCTCTCGGTATAAACGCCTCCATCTCGTCAGCTATAGCAAGATATTGAATTTAGTATGTTAGTAGTAGACCATACGCACCTAAAGTTAATTTGCTTGCCACGCCCTCTTCACGCCCTAGTCGATAAAAACAAGCGCAATATTGAACTTGTAGGGTTGTTATAGTCTCAACCATTATCCTGAATCGGTTAATGAACACAGAAGTTATTAACGAGACAATATTGCACTCTTTGTCTTACAAAAAAAAACTAAGAAGTAGCATAGCTCATGCTCTAAAATATTATATATTTATATCTATCTATTATATCCATATTGAACTTGTAGGGTTGTTATAGTCTCAACCATTATCCTGAAACGGCTAATAAACACAGAAGTTATTAACGACACAATATTGCCTTACAAAAAAAAAAACTAAGAAGTAGCATAGCTTATGCGCTAAAATATTCTATATATTGTATATATTTATTATACATCAAATGTGATGTGTAGTTAGGAGTGGACCATACGCAACTAAAGTTTATTTGCATGCCACGCCCTCTTCACGCCCTAATCGATAAAAATCGAATTACAAGCTCAATATTGAACATGAAAGGTTGTTATACAGCATATAGTATACTCCCAACCATTATCCTAAACCGGTTTAAAAAAAAAAGAAGTTATTGGGGAAACAATATTGCCAGTTTTTGCCTTGAAAAAAGTAAGAAGCAGCATAGCTCATGCGCTTAAATATAATTTATAAATATTCTGCAATCGAATCCCAACTGGTTTTTAGTTACAATATATGTTAATAACTAACATTTTTAGTTGAATATTTATTTAATAAATTTTAATTATGATTTCTATGTATATATAGAAGTGACCTCGATTCGCTCTGGCCTGCGTAAAAGGAAGCGCGCGGAGTCGCCGCAGCCGACGGAGCCGCAGATCAGCGAGGAGTGGGTGGAGGAGGACAAGCTGGAGCTGTGGGAGATCAAGTTCATTGGCGAGAAGGCGGAGAAGGCGCGCATCGCAACTGTGACGCGTTCGGTGGCCTCGCGTCAACTGGAGGCGGCCAACGGGGGCATCAACAATGCGGCCACCAACGGCAGTCCTGTGGGCACACGCGTGCTCCTGGCGCCCAAGTCCGGCGAGGATATCAAGGACAAAATGGAGCAGCAGCTGAAGCTGCAGCGTGCGGCGCATCAACAGCGCAAGATACTCAACTCTGGCGAGGCACAGCGTGCGGGAACGCCAGGTAAGCGACTCAACCTTTAATTATTTTAAAATAAATAAATTAATTAATTAATTTGTTTATTTACCTTACAGTCAAGCCCCAGGTGATCGGCAGTCGACGTGTGATCGTCAAGAATCCCGATGGCACCACTCGCATCATACAACAGGCTGTCACCCAGGTGCCACGCCCCGCCTCCTCCTCAGCAACAGCAGCGGGTACAGGAACAGCAACGACCACTGCAAACGCCTCCTCGTCGCCCTCTCCTGCGCCGTCGCCCACCCCGCACAAAGTACAAATCATCCGTGGACCCGATGGCAAGGTCAGCGTACGCGGCCTCAATCCCGGACAGCAGCTCGTCCAGATGCCGGATGGCAAGCTCCATGTGCTCACCACCACCAACTCCAGCAATGCGGGCACTACGGGTAAGCGGAAACTTCTAAATACAATTTGTTGGGCATCTAAATTTCGCTCAAGTCAGGGGTTACGTGCCTAGAAAGATATTATTTTAGATAAGGATTTAGTAGAGAAATTTTGAATGCTATAAAAAGCAACACGAGTTTGAAATTTAGTTTTCAGCTAGAGTTTTGAAAGCTTAGAATTATTTTTTCTTAAATTAAATTATCAAATATGATACAAGATCAAATTTATTCAAATAGGTTCAAAAGTTTAAATTTTAGCTATAATTTTGTTACCTTTTGTCAATTATTATCCATCTTCATAAAAGCTTAAATTTCTTCATGTTTGAATAACAATAAATTTAGATCTTCCGTAAAAATTGAGAAGATTTAAAAACCCAACTAAAAATACAAAATTGTTTTAAACCGCAAACTAAATGGATTATGAGTTTTATTTTAGCTTAAGCCTTTTGTTTTTCCGATTGTATGCAGTTATAGTATTACAATTTTATAGTATTTTATTTAAATGGGATTTATATTTAAATATTTTTTACTCTTCGGAATTATGGAGCTTATGGGTATTTTGAGATTTTCGGTTATTCATCCCAAGGTTATTGGGTCGCAAAAGGGTTAAGGATGTCAGGAATTTCCTAAGATCTGTCGACATAAAAAATATAAAATAAAAATTCAAACTAATTAAAGACTTAAATTAATTTATTTAATTCATTTAAGAAGATATTAAAGAATCACAAGTTTTATTTTAAATTACAATTATATTAAAGAATAATTAATTAATTATTAAATGATTCAATTAAATTAAAACAGAATTTAAATTTAAAATCAGTTCACAAAAGATTTGAAATTTACAATGAGTGTAGAAACGATCTATATCTATATCGATCTATATATAAAATAGTGCTAAAAGTTTTGGGAGTAAGCGAAATTTAGGTGTAATATCTTTGGCCTTATTGCTAAATTGCGATTTGTGTTGTGTCAATTGTACTTGTAGTCAAAGGCAAAGTGCCGCTTAAGACGCTGGCAACAGGCCAACCAGCGACAGCTGCCACAGCAACAGTTGCCACAACGACAGCAGCAACTGCTGTTGGTGCTGCTGCTGCCACCGCCAGTGTCAACAACGTTGCGCCCGTTATCAAACAGATCGCCGTGAAGCAGCTGAACATGTCAAAGGGCGGGGCTGTGGGCACACAACGTGTGACCTTGCCACTGTCGCAGGTCAAGAACAAGTTGTTGCTGGCACAGCAGCAGCAGCAGCAGCAGACGACAGCAACAGCTTCGCCCACGGTGCAGAAGCTGGTGCAAAAGGTGGTGACAACGGCAGCGGGTGGTAATCAACCGATGTTTGTGCAAGCAGGCTCCAAGTTGCTGGTGGCCCAAGGGGCGCAGGGTCAAAAGGTCATCATACAGACGGCAGCGGCGCCGACGCAGCAGCAGCAGCAGCCAGTGCAGCAGCAACAGTTGCTCACGCAGAGTCTGCAACAGCAGCTACAGACGCAGCAGCAACCTTTGCAACAGACGCAGGTGCAACAGCCGCAGCAGCAGCAGCAACAGCTTGTGGTTAATCAGCAGCCGACGCAAAAGGTAATTCAACACATTGTCAACACGAGCAATGTGCAACAGCAGATTGTGGTAGGCGGTCAGCGCATCATTTTGAGTCCAGGTCAGACCATTGTAACCCAACGTAATGTGCCACAGAGTCAAGCCCTGCAAATGGTGCAACAAACCATACAAACCCAACAGCAGCAGCAGCAACAACAACAGCAACAACAACAGCAACAGCAACAGTTTGTGCAGGTGCAAGCGCCGCCCGTTGCACAGACCAAGGTCATCAAGCAGGTGATTGTGCAACAGCAGCAGCAACAGCAGCAGCAACTGGAAGTGGAGGAGCCTGCCAAGAGCAGCGGCAACAACGAAACCGAATCCAACACGCAGCAGGTGCTGGTGCCCAACTCGACGCTCGCTCAGCAGCTGGCGCAGGGCAAACTGCAGGTGGCAACCATCAATGGGCAGCAGGTGATTGTCAAACCGCTGGGCAACAACCAGGCGCAGATTGTGGCACACATCAAGCATCAGGGCGATGGCAACGCGCACATTGTCACCAACAACTCGCAGGCCTTATCTCAGTCCAGTCCACAAAGCTCGCCAGCCAAGCCTCAGCAGCAGCAGCAGCAACCACAACAGCAACAATTGGTGCAACCTCAGCAGCAGCTGGTGCAGCAGCAATTGGTGCAACAGCAAGTGGTGCAGCAGCAGCAGGTGTTGCAGCCAGCTGTGCAGCAGCAACAGCAACCAGCGCCACAGCAGCAACCCATGAGCGTGGAGGAGAGTCTGTTGCAGAATCAGCCTCCGGGCACAGTCATCAAGTGCGTGACCGCCCAGGTGTTGCAGACGGAGCACGGACCTCGCATCGTGCTGCAGGGTCTGGTGGGCAACGACTTTACCGCACAGCAGCTGCAACTGGTGCAGACGCAGGTCAAGCAGCAGCTGATGAAGGGTAAGCAAACTAATCTGAAATATAATATTATTAATATCATTATAGCGATATGATATATCAGAGCATAAGTTCATAAAACTAATCATATAGTTTTTGTGAGGAGAAGTTTTTAATTAATTATTAAATATTATAATATTCATCAGTTCTTGAACTATAATTTCTTAAAAAATCAGAATTAAGGCACATAATAAATTATTATTTTTGAAATAAGCGAAATGATAAATTAGTATATAGAATTGTTTGTCCTGACTCAAGCAATATACGCTAAAAATCTACAAGATATCTTATAAATTGGAGAATCTATCTACAGATAAAGAAGCGATTTGTCGTAATCCGATCTATACGTAGGTTAAAATCGAGACATTTAGAGAGAAAGTTCGAGATTTCAATGGACAAGATTATATCGTATCGTATTAAATCATATCGTTGAAATGTGAAAAAATTTTGAATTAATTAAAAAAAAGAATAGTTTTTCACTGAAGATTACATTTATTTAAAATAAAATATAGGGACGGGCAGATCAGTGGGACGGTGGCTACAGTCGGACGTAACCGACTGTAGGAGACCCTTTACTTTGAGTATATGTACACACAAACACAATCAGACGCACACACACTACGCTACCCGCGTATGCAAGGCACACCACCCCCCCTCTGCCTAGTGCGGTAATTTGTCTGTGGCATATGTTCGCTGTTTCTTATCCGATCGAAACAAAATTCACAGCGTCGATAGAGAATGTCATAAACTAGTCAAATACCAAATTACAAATCAATAGAATTAAAACTGTGGCTACAGCAGCTTTTCGCGGTTTGCGTGGGAAGGGGGGGAGGTATCCAAAATCTAAAACAAACTCGTGCTGCTTACTGAATAGGGGAACCTGAATCCCGAATATGGTGTCTCTAGCTCTTATAGTTGCTGAGATCTAGGTGTTCATACAGACAGACAGACAGACAGACAGACAGACAGACGGACAGACGAACATGGCTATATCGACTCGGCTTGTCGTCCTGATCAAGAATATATATACTTTGTGGGGTCTGCCACGCCTCCTTCTGGGTGTTACACACATTTCCTCTTTGCACTAAACTAATAGACCCTTTTTACTTTTTTAAAGTAAAGGGTCTAAATATATATATTCATCAAACATTTCTTAACAAATCAAAATTGTAGACAAAATAAATTATTATTTTCGACTACGTTTTTTATCATATTTCTTACCTAAAATTTCATACAAAATTAAAATTTAAAGGTCAGTTTCTGATTTTAAAATAGAATTAATTGTTGATGTATTGCTAGTAGAATCAATACCGATAAATATCGAAAAAGTTTACAAATAGATGATATTAAACTTTATTTGAAAAAAATCGGCAAATATCGATATATTTTTACATGCCTAATATTATTTAAGCTCTGGATTTAACAACAAAAAAAAAACTAGCAATTACTTCAAAAATTACTTAAATATTACTTAAAATTACTTAAAAGATTATAATTAAGTTCAAATGATGTAGAATGAAGATTTGTGATATGTGGGTATTAATCTTTCTAATTTCTTCTCCCTTACAGCGCAAGAATCGAATGGCAAGCTGGGAGTTTTGGGTCCCACCAAGATCTATTTGGCGGTGCAGCCCGAGACCACAACGCAATCCTCACAGCCTCCGCCCCTAACGCCCGTGCACCAAGCGGCAACACATCAGCAAGTGAGTAGCTTTTGAAATGCCACAGATAGACAGGGAGAGACAGAGAGAGAGAGAGAGAGAGAGAGAGAGAATTGCTATAGCGTGATAAGAGATAATAGAGCGAGAATAGAGAGAAAGGGTTCGAGAGACAGAAAAGAGGCATACGAACATAGCCAGCAGAAGGCATGAACTACAGCTAGTGAGAGCAACTAGATTTAAGCATAGTTCTAATTAATTTAAATGCAGTACACTTGTATTAAGTCGTAAGCAGCGATAAGAAATTGAAAGTTACGAGTTAAAAAAAACAATTAGCATGCTTAACAAATTCAACTCTTGCTGCTATGTTTTAATTATTTTAAATTATTTTAAACTGTTTAATTTTGCTTAGTTGAAATATTTAAATGTACACTATGTGTTTATAGGCTTTTTAAATATTTACAAAATATTTGCTAAAATTTTAACATGATTTTAAAACTGTTTTTTTATGTAAATTTTAAATCTTAAACACACCTGACTGTGTGCACATTCCGCTGCATGTGTGTAGCAAAAAAGGCTATATTTTGCAATATAATTAATTAACTAACGCACACACACACATATACAATACACATATACACACCATAACTAATTTTAGTTATTTTATTATATTTATTTATGAGCTTGCTTTAAGTTATGTTTCCATGTTCCCCCCAATTAGTCATAGTATTTATCATTTACAGACTACATAATTAATTTTAAATTTACGGAAAATATCAGCCCAACGAATTCCTTTAAAAAAATAAAACATAATTTGTTTTACGCTGAGACTGTGAACAGGGCTAAATTAAAAACAGCTTAAATAAGAGTTAACTCAAAAGTATTAGACAGCGAGTTTAGGCGTAGATCAGGCTCTAGTTTAAACTACAAATAAACATTGATGTCAATTACCTAACTAATTAAATGAAACCATTGTAAAGCGCTTTTTGCAATCAATAAAAAACCACAACAAACATAAGCTAAAACCCAATGTATAAGCACAAAAAAAGCTAAAAAGAAAAAAACATCGAACTTTTGCTGTTTGCATTTATACATACAATAAAACTCAAGAGCAGAAAACACAAATAGTTGTATATTATTATTAAAATATTTGCCTGTAAATATTTACAAAACAACAACAAAAATCAATCTATATTAATATAAAAAAAATTGCCGCAAAGAGAGTAAAAAGAGAGAGAGTTTTTAGTTTTGATGATTAAAAAAAAAAAGCAAACCTTTGTACCTTTTTTCTGAACATTTATTATAAACTCGTACACCCTATACATGCTATATAACTCTATATACTTGTTTACCACGCACACCAAATGCCCTCTATATAACTCTATATATAACTCACTCCTACTATATATATATATATATCTATATATAAAAAATCGTTAAACAATCAAAACACACCGATATTTGTGTGTAAAAAATTTTGTTTCTGAGTTAGTTGGATGATTATTTGCAAATTGGCCTTTGTGTTGACAAAAAGCGCTCGCTTGCTATATACCCACATACATATATATGCTATATACAAATATATACAATATACGATCGCACGATCGCAGTTATCGTATATCGTATGTTCACTTTTGTTAAACAGTGTAAGCAAACCTATCAATTACTTTAACCATATTATATTAAAAAGCAAATCAAAACAACCTGACTTTAAACAGTTTAACAGTTGGTACAATTGGCAACCTTAAAAAAAAATACATTTCTCATATTCCAAAAATATTTAAAAAAAATATAAAAAAAGCAATTGTTGTTTTATGGCCAAAAGTTTCTTGAACAAATTTCAAATCGTTTTTGCTGCAGAGATTAACCCACACAACAACACACGACTGAGACAACTGAGATCGAATGAGAGTTGAGTTGGCTGACTTTGAACGAATCCGAGGCAAGAAATTCTATCTAAAAAGCAATCTATCAAATCGCATAATTACGCTATAAACCAGAGAAAACCAGAGTGTGGCTAACGGTCTAGCTAATTTTTTTTTTCTCAAATCTTGAAAATTTCAAAAAGAAAAAATTTACTTAACACAAAGGCTTAACCATATTTGTAATCATCTCATCTAAATCGAAATAAATTTTTTACACTTTCAAAGCAAATATAAAAACAAATTTATTACAAATATGATAAAAAAAATAATATAGAATTTATAACAAATTTACATAGAGAATAAAAATATATTTAATAAATATATATTATATAAAAAAAATGAAATAAAATAAATATATAAAAAATATTATATAAATATCTAAAGAAACTAAAACAATATATCTCTTTTAAAAACATTTAAATTAAATTGAAATGAAAATAATTATAAATTAATATACATAAAAAAACAGTAATTATTAATTTATAATATAACAATTATAAATTAATAATATAAAGGAAGTAACAAAACTTTTAATTAAATAATATACATAAAGTATAACTATTATTATTTCATAATCAATATAAAATAATTGAATTCAAAATTCCAGCTGAAATAAAAAACAGTAAATAAAAATAAAATAAAATTAAATTAAATAATTAAAACAATTTAAATTATAATTAAACAAATGAAATAAAGTAAAAAAAAATAAAACAATTGAAATTACAATAAAACAAATGAAATAAAGTAAAACAAATACAACAATATAAGTAAAATAAAATAAATTTATTTAAATCACTTGAAATAAAATAAAATGCTTTAAAAAATACACACACACAGCTGCACCCACACACTCACACACTCAAAAAACAAATCATCAAAACGAAACACTCGAAAAAAAGAAAGAAAAATGCAAATACTCTGTTAACATTTTGCCGCAATTTTTCATGTACCCAAAAAAATGCAAATTCTAGAATTTTTTGGAGACTTTCAACTACTAACTACTTCTGTACACTATGTTGTTTACCTTTTCAAAATAAAAAAAATGATTAAAAAATCCCAAAAAAAAAACCATGCTGCCACTTAAAAAAAACTATGCTCCATGCCTTGCTTTAAAAAATAAAACTCGGGCGTCAACTACAACTACGATTACAACGACAACAACGACAACTCCAAAAACAAAATAAAAATGGTGTTAATCTCTTCAACAACAACGACAACAACCACAACAACAACCACAACAACAACAATTGCAACAACTGCAAAAAACAAACCAAATAAAAAACATTACACAAAAACCTCAACTGAACTCAGGTTGCCTGGAATAAGTACTACAACTGATCTCTGATTAAAGCCAGGTAGGTACTCCAAAATACACATTGTTATGGCCCATTTGCATTTGTTTTTGGTTTTTTGTTACAATTTCGTTTATATTTTTTATTGTTTTTTTATGGTTTATTGATTATTAACCCGAGTGTCTTGACTTAGGTAATCGTCGTTCAAGAAATTTCAAGCAAACCCCAAACTCCCAAGCAAGCGGAGCCCAAAGCCAAAACCCCCCCAACCGATGTTGATTCCCTCAAGATCTGTGAGAATTATGCCCAGCAAGAAGAAGAAGAAGAGGAAGAGATCATTGTGGTCTGCAGCCCCATAGCTGCCACGGATGCCGACTTAGAACTAGATAAACTAGCTAAACTTAAGCCCGACGATAATGCAAACCTTGTGCATGCCACTAAAATCGATTCCAACTGTTCATTGCAGACCAACAGCAGCAGCAGCACCAGCTGCAGCAGCAACAGCGGCAGCAGCAACAGCGGCAGCAGCAACACCACCAGCACCACAACCACAACCACCAGCAGCAGCAGCGGCAGCAGCTGCAACACCAACGACGCGCTTGCTGCCTCGCCTGCAACTGTTAACGAGAACGGCAACAACACAGCAGCAACAGTTGCAACAACAGCAGCAGCAACACACGCCAACAACAGCATCGTCCATGTCTCTGCCCTTGCCGAAGCTGATCAGAATCATAACACCTCAGCAACAGCAGCAGCAGCAGAAGCAACGCACAACAGCGACAACTTTGAGGCCGTAGAGTACGGCCAGTCGGAGGCAACCGACAACTTTGTGGTCACCAGCGGCTATATACAAGAATGTAAGCATGCATTTTGGATTCAAAAAATAAAAATGGGTCTATTAACTTAGTGCAAAGAGGAAATGTGTGTAACACCCAGAAGAAGGCGTGTGCCACGCCCCATAAAGTATATATATATACATTAGGACGACAAGCCGAGTCAATATGGCCATGTCCGTCTGTCCGTATAAACACCTAGTTCTCAGCAACCATAAGAGCTAGAGACACCATATCCGGGACTTAGGTTCTCCTATTCAGTAAGCAGATAAGGTTTATTTTAGATTTTGGATACTAGCTAATGAGACTCAAAGTGAGCGAGCAAACGAGAAAAGCAAAGCATGAAAGAGAAATGTAGAAATAGAAAGTAATAGGTCTCTAATTTACTCATCCAAAAACACGTAATACACAAGATCACAGGACCCACAACCGAGTTTAAAGAAACTAAATATTCTTTTCAAGAGGTTTTAAAGCCTACTATAGATGAATAGATGTATTTTGAATATTATCTTAAAGACTTTTCCTTTTTTCGGGGTTAAATACTTAAAGCTTTCTAAAATCAATACTTTTTTTTTTTAATTTTTTTTAAACTAATATATACACCCAATATTTGCCTTATCCAGTCTAATCTTTGGATCTTTCGCTTTACCTTTACAGCAATAACAAACGCCTTGAAGCAGGGCAATCTGAGTCCCGAGCTGGAGGAGAAACTGGTCAACATGCGCAAGAAGCAGCAGAATCAGCATAACCAGAACTTGCCCCCCAACTGGACACCTCCGGAGGTAGTCCTGGCGCCAGCTGTGGGCAATGCGTCAAGACGTCGTCGCATGTCCACGCGCAACAACAACAATAACAACAACAACGACGACGATGCCGAGTGGAAGGTGCGCCCGTCCACAAGACGGGGCGTCTCCATTGGGATCAGGGACGCCCGTAAGACAGTCGGGACCTTGGTTAAAGAGGAGGATGTGCAGTTCGCGGCGGAGCGGAAGCGGATATTGGAGCAGCATAAGGATCTCCTGAAGAAGAGCATCCTGCGCAAGCGTTCCATGCTGGAGCGGCATCTGCAGACGCAGATACGTGAGGAGGTCGTGGTGAAGGCCAAAACCGTGGGGGCACGCAGGATGAGCACAATTTCGACGGAGAACGACAACTACACGGAGCGCCTGGTGGAGCCCAATCACGAGAAGAAGCCACGGTAGGATCTAGCTAAAAATAAACTCATTTAAATCATTATTAAATCTCCAATTTAATCTCAACTTTAGGCATAGCAAGCCCATGGCGCGTGCTCGTGGTCCAGGAACTTCCCCTCCCAACTCCCTCCACAACCGCCAGAACGTCGGAAGGCCCAAGAAGCCCTCGACGCGCAACAAGCGTGAGAAGCTCTACTGCATCTGCCGCACGCCCTACGATGATACCAAGTGAGTAAATCGATGAGTTTATATCGATATAGAGCAGCGAAAGAAATATCCATTTTATTTGATAATTAAAACTGATAAATTTAATATACATCCTTTAGGCTTTTAATCTTTAAATATCGACATAATATCGACAAAGTGTATAGAAAATTAGATGAAAAACATATCGTTTGAAGATCACAATTGCAAATATCGTTATTATCGATAAAAATCGATATTTGTCACATTCTTCAATACAGTTAAGAAAACTAGGATGTTTAAGTAAATCTAATTGCTTTTCTGAAATGTCCTAATAGATTTAAAAAAAACTGCAAATATCGATGTTGTCGATATAAATCGATATTGGTTACATTCTTAAATACAAATAAAAAATCGACAATATTTAAAATGCTTTTAATTTTAGTTGTTATATATCGTAATTTATATCATATCAATATTTTAAGCAGAAACTATGCAAGTATCGATGTTATTGATGAAATCGATATAAATCGATAACTGTTAAACTGCCAATCCAACCCCTAGACAACTCTCAATTTGAATCCAACTCAAATGCTTATCTTCTGCGCCTTTTCTAGGTTCTACGTGGGCTGCGACCTGTGCAGCAACTGGTTCCATGGCGACTGCATCAGCATCACGGAGGAGGACTCCAAGCAGCTCACGGAATACATCTGCGGCGACTGCAAGAAGGCGCGGGAGACGCAGCAGCTGTACTGCAGCTGCCGCCAGCCCTACGACGAGTCGCAGTTCTACATCTGCTGTGATAAGTGCCAGGACTGGTACCACGGACGCTGCGTCGGCATCGTGCAGAGCGAGGCGGAGTACATCGATGAGTACGTCTGTCCCGTCTGCCAGCGCAACTCCGACGCGAATGCGGCCAACATGAAGAGCTTGACGTCCGCCGAAATTGTGGAGCTCAGGAAGCTGATAAGGCAGATACAGGTAGAGATTTATACTATATAAAATAATTTTGTAATATCTCTAATATCTCTCTTAATATCTGTTTGCAGGCGCACAAAAGTGCCTGGCCGTTCATGGATCCGGTTGATCCGGACGAGGCCCCAGACTACTACAAAGTGATTAAGGAGCCCATGGGTAGGTGCTAGAAATACGTATTTATTATATAGCAATCTATGGATATTTATATTAATTTCAATTTATTGATTTTTATTCAAAGGTTTATATAACTTTTTATTAATTTAAATTTATAATCGATTATATTGAAATTGATATTGGAATTTATATTTAAATTGATATTTATATTAAAATTAATATTGATTTTATAGATATTGAAATTGATATTGATTTTGTAATTCAAATTGATTTCGATATTGATATGAATATTGAGAATATTTATTTAGATGTTTATTGTTTTAATTTAGATTTATATTCATTGATATTGATGTTCATTGATATTCATTGATATTGATGTTCATTGATATTGATATTCATTGATATTGATGTTCATTGATATTGATGTTCATTGATATTGATATTCATTAAGATTGATATTGGTTAATATTCTTTTATTAAATTAAAAATGATATTGATATATATAAATAATTTAAAGATATTCAATAACATTTACAATGATATCGGTATAATATATTTTATTATTTAAATTTAAATTAATTGGTATAGTTATTTAATAATTTGTATGTATATGTATTTCCATTAACAGATCTCAAGCAAATGCAGAAGAAGCTCGACTCGAACGCCTATACCAAGCTGGCCGAGTTTATTGGCGATATGACCAAGATCTTTGATAACTGCCGATATTATAATCCCAAGGAGTCCTCGTTCTACAAATGCGCCGAGGCGTTGGAATCTTTCTTTGTGCTGAAGATTAAGAGTTTTCGCGAAAATGTTGTTGGTCAAGGCCACTAAAAAGAGAAAAGCATAGAATGAAAAACAGAATAAAAGCATAAAACACAATTATAACAATTACAACTAGCAAGAACAGAACACAACAAAACGATTTCAATTTTTATATTTAGACTAGATTAGTTGAAGACATTAACTAGCGGGCAGCAAATATCCTTTAAGTCAGATCCAATAGCGATTGTAAATATATTTATTAATATTTATCCTACACACAGGACATTAGATACATGTATAACTTAGGTAACTGAAGCCTAAACTTAAGTAGTTTTAGCCTTACGTATTCGTAAAACTGAATCGAGTTCTAAGTTATCTAATGCTGCTAAGTTATATACCAACTGATAATACATATATATATATACATATATATAATCTAATAATAGTTTTTCACTATGTACAGCCCACTTGTAAATACTATACTATATAGACAGACCTACGACACGACAGACATATGCATTTGTTTCTAGCAGATGGAGTATATACTGCGTAACTCTAAGCACCTTATTCGATTTGTATCGGCGTGAATGAAAGCATTATTAACATATATTTATTGTGTACAAACCATTCTACTTTATTATTTGCCAACATTCTCGCTATGAAAATACAATAAATAGTTTATTTAACTCAACGATGTCGCTGTGTACTTATTTTTTATTCGGACGAGCGCGCAGCGCGAGCTGGTAATACAAGCCCAATATTGGCCCTAAAATCTACATTTTTCGACCAAATGGTGTCATGTTTGGTTTTATCTGCATAATTTTGCAATACAAGCATCAATTCTTACGATTTTAAAACAACAAAAAAAAAAATTTCCGAAAATTGAAAATTTTTTAAGGGGGACCCCTTAAAATTTCACAACAAATTTTAAATTTTTTATTTTTGATTTATCAATCAAATTTAACTTTCGCAGTCATATGATGGAGAAAAATCCATACCGCTTGAAAATCGGTTGAGTTTTGGCAAAGCTATGCGCATTCAAAGTTTAACAAAAAAGCTTTTTTTTGCTTCTGGAGTGATAATCCCCTGATAATTCCAATATTGACCCTAAAATCCAAATTTTTCAACCAAATGCTGTTATGTTTGGGTTTTCCTGCATAATTTTGCAATACAATTGGTTTACAACGTTACAAATTTAGGGTTTTATAGAACCCTAAAGAGTATAAAATAAACTGTTGTCTTTAGTGTGTGTCACAAAACATGGTAAAAATTTATTAAATGTTTAATAAGTTATAAATAAAATTATGGCGCACAATAAGTATTAATTTAACAATCATACAATACAAATATCTCGTTGCTGTGGCTTGGTTTAGGCATCCGGCTTCTCGTGCAGCCACGGACGGAATATGGGCAATGTGGATGGATAATGCGTATCGGGTTTTAGCACCGATTCCGGCCAGGTGTTGGACACATCGTTGGCATTATTGCGGAATGGATATGTGGCCAGGACAATGGGCAACTGCAGCTTGATCTCCTTCTCCATGGACTTGGGTTCGATGACGAAGAACACATCGTACGTGATCTTGATCAAATGGCAACCGTGCAGATTTGTGGGTGGCAACGGAGGCACGTACAGGCTGTCATTGTGCCACTCGTCCTTGCCCCCCGGACGTATCTTGCCACGCACCAGCACGGCCAGAGCACGCTTCTCCGTCTGCACCGTCTTGCCACGTGCCAGATACTCGATGGTCTGCAGAAGAAATCATATGGAATTTAGAGAGAAATAGTTGAGGATTTTTAGAGGATTCGCTAATAAATCAGAGCGAATTTTTACAGTGGATTTACGAAGGCAGTTTAGAGGGTTTATAGAGGAATTACAAATTATTCAGTTAGGATTTTTAAAGCAATCAAGGTACTCATCATAGAGAATTTATAGGGATTGGGGAGTCATAGGCGATTCATAAAGGAATCATAAAGAATTTATAGAGGATTTGTAGAGGTTTCATAAAAGATTCATAACTTTAAGGATTGATATATAAATTATAGAGGATTCATAATCTTAGGGGATTCACAAATCATAGGGGATAAATAGAGAAGTCATAAAGAATTCATAGAGGACTCTTATAGATAGGATTTATTGAGGAATCATAGAAGATGGATAGAGGATTCATAAAGAATTTATAGATATAGCTTAGAGTATTTCTTGGGGAATTTTAGAGATTTATAGATTTTTTTAAATCACAACGGAATCTTGGGGGATTCATGTAGGAATCATGGAGGAATTATATGCAAACTTAAATATTATAATTCCTATAAATCTTCTGTGATTTATCTATAAATCCCCTTATCTTATAGAAGAATTATAGAAGATTCACAGAGAATCATATTTAATTGATAAACGATTAATATAGAATCAATTGAGAATCGTTAAGGTTGCATAGAGGAATCATAGATAATCTTCATGAAATTATTGAGAATTTAAATGGGAATCTTAGAATTCCTTGTCAAATCGATATTTACCTCTGTGAGTGAGGCCTTGGTGCGTTTGATGGTCACATTGCTGGCATTGGAGATGAAGGCAGTCACGAGTATGTTCTCTCCGGGCACGTAACCCCCACGATCCAGTATGACACGGCATTTGATCTGTCCGCCGCCCACACAGGCGACCACGCCCAGTTTGTGTTCTACCTCGCAGGTAAACGGTTGCTAAAGGTTGAAAATTAGAAGGTTTTGACTAAATGTAATCCTTTAAAACACTCACCGACAGTATGGGCTTCTCCAGATTCAAATCAATGGGATTCATGACGATGAATACCTGATGATTCTTATGGGTTAATCCCTTGGGCTCCCTCAAGGCCGCCGTGCAGAAATATTGTATCCAACCGAAGCTGCCTAGGAAAGTGGAGGGCAAACCCACAGGAAGACCCAACTTAAAGGGGAAACTATGTATGCCAGGCGACAGGATAGCAGGTCCTTGATCCACATCGCCCAACAGACGCATGCGAAAATCTATATAGTTCTCCTTATCGTAGGTGCGCTCCTGCCGCCCTCCCGCACGCACCACGCCCTCTCCCACCACATGGAAGTGCAGGCCCAGAGCTGGCGTCTCATCCTGCAGCTCAATCAGCACCCGACCGGACAGAAATTGTCCCGGAAAATACAACAGGGAAGTATTGTCGAAGATGATGAGAAATTTCAACAGTTTGCGCGGCATCTTTATTTATTTATTTATATAAGTTTGGGTTGTCTAAGGTTTCCAGTCTTTCGTCAATTTATGGGTTTCGTGTACCTCTAAGAGCTGCTGCAAAAGAGAGTTTCGAAATTTTATTATATAATTTACAATTGCCAAGGTTAATGCCGATTCGCAGAGAGTTCAATACCCTGAAGTTTTGTTTTGGCGTGATTGGATTAAAAATGATATATAAACCGATTCAAAAAAGAGTTAAGGACAAAAAATCTAAATGGATAGAAAAATTTCCGGATGTTTCATATATTATATTATATTTTCCCAAAAAGCTTACTTTCGGAGATCTTTGAATGTTTTTGTACTTTCTTTCTAGGACAGATCAGTGCAGGAAGGCAAGACCTTACTAGGCTAACAATTTAGACTATTTCTGATAAAGATCGGAAAATTTAGTTGAAGATAATCAACAGTGAAACCATAAGAATCATTAGTGTTAGTCATAAATATTAGTTTCCTAATGAATTCTCTAAGATTCCTTGCTGATTCCTCTAAAATTCCTCTATAAATCCGCTATGAATTCTATATGATTCTTCTAAAACGTGTATAAAAACTGTAAATTTGTGATTATTGCCTCGGATGAGAGTATAAATTTTCCAAAAGAACTTCAGATGTCAGTTTAAATAAATGCAGATCAACTGCATTCAGTCTCAATCCGTCTGCCCACGTATTGATGCCCATAAAGCGCATATTTATGTATGAAAAACAGGCATAACTCAGAGGTACAGTAAAAAGATAAGTACACTGAGAAAAAATTAAGAAGTTTAAAAAATGAAGAAATTATAATCGTGAAAGAAATCAATTTGGGCAAAAATTGGATATAGTTAAAGTTAAGTGACAAGAATGATTAAATTAAGTACGAATCGTAATTTATTTACTAGTTTAGAATATAGTTTAAAAGTAATAAATCGAAACGATCTACCTTCTAAGAATTTAAGAACGGGATGTGAAGAATTTCGTTCTTGAATCAAGAATTTTCTGGCTCATTGAACTGTTGATACCGCAAATTCTAGATTCAAGTAGAAAAGCGCTTGACTTTTCTCTCAGTGCATATGTTATATGTACGAATCTGCTGTGTTTGGTGTGATTGTTGGGTACAGTTCAATGAATTAGTGAAAATGTTGGCATGGCTTTATTTGTCGTTCAGCAATTTGGTAATTGGCCTCTAATGATGGCAGAAAATCACGTTAGCTGCCAGGCTTTTCACTTTTTCAAATGGCCAAAAGCAAGCACAGTTAGCTTTTCAGTCGCGCTTCAACCGAAAATGTATTGGGGAATCTTGTTTTTTATCTTTTTGCGATACTCTGAGCTCAGGTTTCAGCTATAGATACACACACACACACAGTTGTATATTTAATTGCAAGGTTAAAAAAATGCGTTCAGATGACAGAGATACATGCTTGAATCGGAAATCCAGCCATAACTATACGTAGATATATATTTATATATATACGTTTGACAAATCCGACTATTCGACGTGTGGGTGCAACGACAAAATACTTGTTTATACTCGTAATACTCCTCGCATCGTATACACACTCATTGACGTCTTTTTTTTTGTATTTTTTTTTAGCTTTTTTTTATTTGTTTGTTTGTTTGAAGACCTAGCCCCAACACACATACATACCTACAAAACGTAGCGCTATTACTGTTTTCTGGTTTATTGTTTTCTGTGTTGTTTTTGTATCGTTGCTAACTCTTTTTTCTTATATTTATATTATTTGATCTCAGCTGCGCAGACGCTTTTCGGCTAGAGGGGGCGGGGGCAGGCGATCCGCCTCGTAACAAGTCAACCGCGCGCGCTGACGTTTGCTTAACAACTAAAAGTCGTTTACGCCTCTCGGTCAGCTTTTGTCTGTGTTGAGCGCGGTGTGCGAGAGAGAGAGCGACTGCGCCGCAGCTTAGTTCCGAATGCTGCGAGAGCCGACTGAGCCCCCGCTTTGCTTGCAGCGCTGAGAGAGGAACTGGCAGCTCTGGCCCCCGCTTGCTTTGTAGAGATGAGAGCGTCCGCTCGCGTCGCGCCGTTTAAGTCGTGCTTCCGTTCGTAGAATTTGCCGAGGCTGTGCACTGTGCGTAACCAAAAGGTTCAAGGTTAAATACGCAGAAAATAGTTCAATTCTTGTATACAAACAAAAACATTTAATTAGTAAATTACAGTGTTTAAATACATGTTTAAATCTACCAATTAATTTATTTGTTGTTTATTTCTATTGTATCAAGTCTGGTTTAGTCGTGACATGCGGCGTGAGTCGTGCTTGCTCTCACACAGACACGGCTCTCTGCTAGCTTAAGCGCTCTCTCAGCTTACACACACATGGACAGGCTGAGCAACAGGCTGCTGTGTGTGTATTTGTGAGTGCAGCGAAGCTTAGTGCCGTGTAGGAACTGTTTGCAAATGTTTGCCACAATTGTGCTAAAAGTGGAGTTTTTACCTAAAATGGACTATGGAAAAAAGTGCAATATTTTTGCATAGTTGCAAGGTTTATATATTTAATGAATTCATGTATATCACAGACTAAAATTGATGGTTTTTTTTATATTTTTTTAAAGTTGATGCAGTTTGAACTTTCAAGTGGCAACTGTGCAGCAGTTAGGCAAGTGTTAACAGTTTGTGTAATCTCGCTTTAAGGTTACTATTTACAAAAAATGGAAATCGTTGATGGAAAAAAGCGCATTAATGACAGCGCATAAGGTAAACTGCAATTACGACAACTTTTTATGTAAGTTTGCGTTTTATTTTTTCTTAGCATACTTTTAATTAACAGCTCCTTAAAGTAGGCTAAGAGCAATAAGGAAAATACCAACACAAAAGACAACCAAAAACTGGTTCAAATATTTTCAAAAATCCCTGAAACGTCAGGCATGAAATTTAATTTATAATTTCAAGCAATGAAAAACTCGAACAAAAACCAATTAAAATTACAATTCGATAACGAATTCAAACCATGACACAAAATCTAGCTTATAAACATAAATTGCTTGTTTAATTTTATTTCATTTGTCATTTTCCTTGATTATTAGACAATATACCTTAAAGCTAATAGAGCGCCTAAGTGCTTGTATTTTTTCTAAACTTAGTTATGACAGAAAAATCACAAATTGTTAAGCAAAAATTGGCTTAATTACTATTGTTAATGTTTTTATTTTTTGCCATAATAACATTTGGAGCTAGATATAACAACAATGCGAAGAGGTCAAGCTGGGAATATTATAATATTTCGGCTATTTGTTAAGTTCACACAGCAATTAAAACCGGTTGGACGCATGTCATGCTTGAAAGCCTAAGAAAATCTAAAAGAAAAGCAAGACGAATAGCAAATACACTAAATAATGTAGACTACAAAGCTTAACTTAAAAGCTTGAAATGTTACAGCTGCCTTAAGACAACTTGAAAGTTTTTTCTAACAGTTGGCTTGAGCTTTAAAGCATACTCTTTCGGACAGTGTATGGAGCCAGAACTTTTGACTTTAATACAAAGTTCAACATGAAAGCTTTGTTTGAAAAGTTACAGCTAAGTTTGTACGACGGAACTTTCACTTAAATAAAAAGCTCATCTGAAAATCTTTTTTTGTAATGTTACAGCTGAGTTGAGCTTTTAGGCGTATCCTTTTGTACAGTGTATATGATATGTGACTGTAACTGAACTGCGCCACATGAAAATGAAAGGCCAAACAGTCTACCAGCCAAATGCAAACAAAAAAGAAACCGAAAAAACGAAAAACAAAAAACGAAATACAAAATGCGAAAAACAACTAC